>VNKB01003592.1:0-51591 GCA_008042735.1 Drosophila leontia
ATTTGATGCTTTTTTGGCTTAGTTATGATTATTTTTTATAAAAAAATTACCATATAAAATATATAAAAGTATTCATTTAAAGACAGTGAATATTTAAGATCTTCTTGAGGGGTTTTATGATTTTAGTCAGCGAAGGAGTCGTTTCCGACCCTATAAATCATATATATTCTTGATCAGCACAAAAAGAGGATTCGATCTAGCCATGTTTAGAAGAAAAACATTTTTCATAATTTCTTTTTGTATTTTTGAGGTCTTAAAATGGGTTAATTGTCATAAAAAAAATTAGCAAAAATTTTAATATCTTAAAATGTGAAATTAAGTAAGCAGATTGGTTTATCTGGAAAAAACTAGCACAGAAAAACTTTCCGAATTGAATTTGATGCTTTTTTGGCTTAGCTATGATTATTGTTTATAAAAAAATTACCATACAAAATATATAAAAGTATTAATTTAAAGACAGTGAATATTTAAGATCTTCTTGAGGGGTTTTATGATTTAGTCAGCGAAGGAGTCGTTTCCGACCCTATAAATCATATATATTCTTGATCAGCACAAAAAGAGGATTCGATCTAGCCATGTTTAGAAGAAAAACATTTTTCATAATTTCTTTTTGTATTTTTGAGGTCTTAAAATGGGTTAATTGTCACAGAAAAAAGTAGTAAAAATTGTAATATCTTAAAATGTGAAATTAAGTAAGCAGATTGGTTTATCTGGAAAAAACTAGCACAGAAAAACTTTCCGAATTGAATTTGATGCTTTTTTGGCTTAGTTATGATGAATTTTTGATTGAATGACAGATCCTGTGGCAAACTGCAAGGGTATACAAATTTCGGCTTACCGAAGTTAGTTTCCTTTCTTGTTTTTTATGTAAGATAAGTAAGTATGAGTATGTCCCAATGTTTCTTCAGTTACTTGAGGCAATGCAAGTCGTAGAGATACATAGAGATTTCTTTCTGTGTGCTGCTCCCTCCTTCAACTGATGTTATAGCCGCTTCTCCTCCTCCTCCTGCTGATGATGATGATGAAGCTGATGCAACAAGTGAACCAGAATCGAGCACAGATGTGCTGCAAACCGGTTAAGCAACTGCTCTGTCTTAACGCAATTTGTTAACCTGACTGACAAACTGCGGGCTGTTGATGCTGCACTTGCTGCTGCTGCTCCTGCTCCTGCTGCCGCTCCTGCTGTTCCTGCTGAGGTGCGATTGCAATTAAGTGCCAGAACCTGGACCAGTTTCCTAGCCCATGAATCCTGTCCGGCAGCGAACACTTCATTCATAAAATTACGCGCCTGTTGCGTGATGTGGTCGCTAGATAAGCGGTCCAGGAGAATTGGGAGTCAAGAATCGGGATCGGAGTTGGGAATTGGGATCTTGAGCCAGCTTGCGGGCCCCAGTTAGGGCTGAGGAAACCTGTTGAAAATCCACTCGCACTCGGACTGGCTTCCAACCAAAAACTCGCTTTTCCTGGTAATTAATGAAAGCTGACTGGACTCCATCTCCCAGTCTCCGGCTAAGATCTTCTGCACCATCTGCAGGTCCGGCTACTGTTGCCGCCAGTTATTAAAATGTTGCGATAAGTTCGGCTTGGACCCGGCAGCACATTTGTATGCAAAGTGCCAACAGTTTTTCTCTTCTGCTCCGCCTGCCTGCCCTGTTTGATGATGATGCCGGCAGGAAGTTGTCTCTGGAAAGTGATATTGAAAACTGCACTCAAAATGGATTACTTCCTTTCTCCAAGTCCAAGTCGGGCCTCTGTCCCTGTCCCTTTGGTGTGAATAGCTGACGGAGATGGACCTTAGATTGGTTAGTAGTGGTTAGGGGGAAATGCCCTGCGATATGTGTGGCGATATGCAGGCTAAGGGCGACAGCTTTGGAAAAGTTTAAAGAGAAAATAAGGGGAAAGGAAGCTGAAATTATAAGGATATAAAAAGTTGTATTTCTAAGGCTTTCTAAATAATACTTAGAATAGTGCCCAGTAATTTTAATATAAAACAAGAAAGAAAGCAGCTAACTTTGGCCAGCCAAAGTTTGAATACCCTTGCAGGTAACAATTAAAATATATCATAACTAAGCCAAAAATGCATTAATTTCGATTCGGAAAGCAGTTTTGTGTTGGTTTTTATTAATTTAAAAAAACTGCATACTAAATTTAAAATTTTAAGAAATCAACATTTTTCGCCATTTTTGCTAATTTTAATGATGTAACCCCTTATCAAATTTCGCAAAAATGGCCAAAAAATCGATTTCTTCCGGACATGTCTAGAAAGATTCCCCTGTTGATGCCGATCAAGAATATATATGGTTTATGGGGTCGGAAATGATTCTTTGACTTAGAAAAATATTATTTTGTATTATAAAATCGGATTTTGTATATTAAAAAACTTGTTGACTTTTTTTTAAATTAAAAATATCATAACTCGGCAAAAAGTACACTAATTTTAAATCGGAAAACTGTTCTGTGCAAGATTTTCTACAGTTAATAAATCTGCATACCTCATTTAAAAATTTTAAAAATTAAATTTTTTATCAAAATCAAAAATTTTAATGATGTAACCCCTTATAAAATTTTTCAAAAATGGCAAAAAAATCGATTTCTTCCTGACATATCTAGAAAGATTCCCCTGTTGATGCTGATCAAGAATATATATGGTTTATGGGGTCGGAAACGTCTCCTTCACTGCGTTGCAAACTTCTGACTGAAATTATAATACCCTGCAAGGGTATACAAATTTACTACTTGTTGAAACAAATTTGGATATCTTTTAGTGTCCAAGAACACCCTTCTTATATCTCTTCAAAAACATCAAAGTCTGAACAACTCTTTCCCTGTCATTTGTAGTGTCTTTTTTTGGGAAAACTCAACCCACAAATTGAATTTGCTGGCATTTGTGCTGCACTCGAGCAGCTTTCTCACACCTCCCACCCCCTGGGGCAAGTGGCAACCGAGCTGGTGGCAAGTTCCAAGTGGCCCCACCCGCATGTTCCGGCAATCAACTGCCACGCCATTTAGCATCATTAAATTACTAGGTCAAAACATCAGTACAGGCCATAAAAAAATGTCACAGCTCCCCCAGAGAACTGAAAAATGCGACTCGAAGACGTATGTCAGAGGGCACGAAGGCATTTGAAAAATGCAGAAGCCTCTGGAGGCACTTGACAAGCCCAAAATGAAAAGTCAACTCTGGCTCATTATAGTTCACACACACACCCCACCCCTCCACCCATGAAGAGCTGCGTCTTCGTCCCTTTTTGGGGCAAAGGCAAATCCAGACGACATTTGTCAGTTGTGGGCCGCATAATCTGCGACATAATCGCCGGGCAGAGAGTACAATAATTATCTATGTCAACGGAAAATGTTCTCAGGGCGAGAAGAGACTGGAGAAAGAAGCCTCAAGTGCCCGACGGTCAGCCAATTAGAACGTTTAAATATTTAAAAAGATAAATCTACTTGATGTAATGTTCAGAACCTAATGACAAATTTAATGCTCCACTCGAATCGGGAGCCAAGATCTGAATAGTAATGGGAACTTTTCCAGCAGGGGGTCGGTCGGTCGTCTCTCGACACATGTCGAAGGCAAACAAACGAATTAAACAAGGGGCCAGGCAGCCACAACTCTCGAGTCGAGAGTTTGAAGGTTATTAAAAAATTAAAGCAGAAAAACTGGGGGGAAAAAAACCAACCAAACACATTATTCACTCATTAAAATCATCAGCCTTAATAGCCTAGGAAGGAAAAAAGCGAAATTATAAGTATGTATATTTCTCGTTTGTTTTTTACAAGCTTCTGCTGGTAAGAATTATTAACAAAAATTTCTGGAAAACTCCTCCTCGCCCGGGTACATAAATAATGCAATGTTCCTTCTCGCTGGCCAAAGAAAAGCAAAGCAAAATGTGCTGAACAGAGTACGGGAAAGGGGAAACTCTGGAATAAAAACAGAAACAGACGTCACAGCATATGAAGAGCAGGGAATAAAAACGAATAAAATGAAGGGTGGTGGTGAGCCGAGAACCTGAGCTGAGACTAAGCGAAATCGGGGCTTTGGATCAGGCTGCATTAACATTTGTAGACCCTCTAGGGGGGATTAGTGGTGGAGTTATCAAAAGATGAGGGAACTAAAATATGGATTTTCTATTGCTAAAATTAAATTTCATTTTTATTATTAGTTAAATGTTTCTTAAAAATTAAATACTCCATTAAATTACTTGATTTATTTATTTATTAAATGATTTATATAGATCTTCCATAAATAACATTAAATTTAAATTTTATACTCATTTTTATGTTGTTTAAAAATTTAGTAAGCTTTTAAAACACTAAATTTATTTATTACAAGTTATATTCTTTAATATTCACATTTTACAACTGTTTAAAAAATATTACTATACCCATAAAATCTTTAATATATACAACTATTTTATTACAATTACATACCATAAAATCTGAAATTTAGGCAACAATTTTCCTCTCCAAAAATATAAAAGATAATTAAATTTTAAACCCCCCATTTATTTGAAATTATGTATTTGTAATAAGAAAATCCATCATTTCAACACTAAATATTTACATTTGTACAATTTCCAATATAAATGTTTAGAGCTTATTACGGCTCTTAGCTGATGGTGGTAGTAAAATTCCAAAACATCCATTAGGTTTAGGCTGGCCAAAATGCGCTTATGGCAGACAGCAGCAGCAGCAACAATAATAACAAACAAACAACAACTGCGGGAACAACAAATTAAAGTTCAAAGTGCAAATCATCAAATTTACTTACTCCAACGCTAACATGGCCCAATGATTTGTTATGGGCCCGGTGGTGGCACGGTGTCTGCTGTTGGCCAACAGCTCTGGGCCATCGCTATTGCCATCCATAAGACTATCCCAAAACGGCCATTGTAGGGCAGCCGTAAAAAAAGATGAAGCGATGAAGCAGGCCCTGTTGTAATTGCGACGCTTATCCGTGCCAGTTGATGGGGAGACGGCAATGAGTACATAAACTTTTCCTATGTGTATATCTGTATATATGTACAGAGGCATTCACACATTCGCATATATATATCAAGAAAAAGAGACTAGAATCGACAGGGAAATACCCTTATTTATTTATTTATATATGATTTTGTAGGTATTTTATAATCTTTTAAGAAGCTAACATGAGGCACTCGATTAGGAAGCTCACACGTACTTTTATGATAGAAAATATATAAAGAAATAGATACTAGAATTTACTGGAGAGTACAATTATATTTTACAGATTTCTTAGTTCGTTTTTTTATATTTTTTCTAAAGCTCAAACAAGATTCTAATGTCTCACTTATATTTATGAAGGAAAATTATTTAAAGCTACTTTAAGCTTCAGGTGTTGTTCAAATTTTAATTTTATGTATGTTAATTGCATAAGAACTCCAAATGATGGATATAACAGGCTATAAATATAGTACAAAAATATTTATAAGACGGAAAATAAAGTTTAATAATTTAATTAAAATTTATTTAATATGTTCCAAAGGAAGTTGAGTGATCTTTTTGATTCTCTCCCTTAAATATATATTTTTTTATAATTCAAAAAATATTAAGCAACAATTAAAAAATTAAACAATTAAAGAGAGGCGTTTAAAACGCGATAAAAATGAAATTAGGTGCTGCTATTTATTAGCCAAGATTACTTTATGGATGCAGCCAGGGCTGAGAAAAATGATGATACCCCAAAGAAAAAGAACAGAGAGCGTCAAGTGCTGCAGATACAGATACGAAAAATGTTTGCCTTACCGCAGAAGCAAAGTGACGAGCTGGCTGGAGAGGAGGAGCTGGAGCTGGGGCTGGGGCTGGGGCTGGGAGGATTGGGGGCTTCAGACAGAGTCTCAGATCTGGGTATCAACGAACGAATGAGTGAGCGAGTGTCTTGGGAATCGTCACAGGCCTGAGAATAATTAATTCCCACGAATTAATGTGCACGGCAGCAACAGCAGCAGCAGCAGCAGCGACAAGGTGTCGGTGTCTGAAGGAAGTGGGGATTCTGGCCGGGCCTGTGTATCTCAATCTTCCTTCTACAAGTTGAAGCTTAAGTTACTTTGCCTGGGCTGGGGCGAAATTAATATCTGTTGCTGCTGCTGCTGCAGCCTCTATCTTCCTTTTTGGCATCGCTTTACCTGCCGCCACTTGCTACAAATTACACGCAGCTTGAGAAACTGCCAAGTCCTCATCCCCAAAAAAGCATAGGAGCAAAAAATAAATATATATATATATATATTTAGTCACCTTAATGAATTCTACACATGATGTGCTTGGCTGGGAGTTTGTGACAAAAGCCTGCACAGATTTGCCGGCGTAAATTTGCACAGCAAAGAAAGTTTCCCCAAGTACTTACACTCTCGGCTCCGGCTCCTGTGTCGCCCCCCAGCTGCGGATACTTTATAATTTTATGCGAAATTTTGCCGGCATGTGTTCAGGATTCTTGGGTTTTTTACTCACTTTTTTCCCCATTTTTTTTTTTGTGGCCTAAAAAGGAACGATCCGTAAATTGGCAAGCATGCAGGAAGTGAGCTGAGATTGGTATTTTCCAACTTGAAAATTGTATAATGCGTTTTGATCGCAAATCTAATTTGCAAAACCTTAAGTTGTATTTGGACTTAGGAATTTTTCTATTAGGGAAATGTTTGCAAAGGATTTTCTTATTAATTTCTTTTGAAGATGAGGTGTATTTAACTTGGTAAGAATGGAAATTAAAACAGAAAGCAGGTTCTCAAGCTCCTTAAAATATTAATAATATTATTTCAAATTAAAACTTAAGGTCAGATCTAAAGTTTATGAAGCTGTGACACACTTTTTTTAATCCCTTCAAGTTCTCCAATATACTTTTTCAAACTTCCTATGACTTTTTCCAACCATTTTTAAGAGATCACTGTCCAAGTGCCTTCCGCAACAAGTCACAGTTTTATCCAAGTCAAGCAGGATACCCTTTTCGCCAGGAGCCGCCCACTCGGGCTATATTAAATAATTATATTTTTAATTAAAATAGATTAAAGCCGTGTTGTGTGCTCGAGAGCCTTGTGAGGTGATTAAATACAAAAAAAAGGCAGACTTGAGGAGCCAAGCGGAGCGGGTTCTCTGGGTTCTGGGGCGGAAAGTGGCGAAAAGGAAAACTGCTGCCACAGGATGTGGTTGTGGAAAGGATGAGGAGAGGAGGAGGAGGAGCCAGGTAAAGCCTTAACCATCGCAAGGCGGATGAAAAACACAAATCACTTCAAGTTGTTGATGTTGCTGTTGAGATTATGACGATGATGAAAAGCGCGCGCGCTCTGGTTTTTCCACCCCAACCCTCCCAGCTTTTCCTATACAAACACACCTACAAATGGGGATATACCGAATGAAATAAAAGCCAAGAACAACAACAGCAAAGGCGCCTGGCAGAAGGACTTGAGGCGTTCACTGGGATTAAAAAGTGAAAAACTTTGGCGGCGGCGTCGTTGGGCGTTGATGAGCGGCAAAGGATTCGCGGCAAGGATACGGATTTTCGCTCGAACTGTAAAAACAAACAAGAAGAGAGACCTCTTGCGGTAACCATTCACAATTTTTCTGTAAACAAATATGTATGTCTTGCAATTATACAAGTATCATTAAAAGCCAAGTTGCCAGAGGCTACAATTTATGGAAAAAGCCAGGTACCTTTTGCTACCAATTTGATGTCGCCGAGATCCATTAAGCAAAAAAAGGGAAAACTCTTTTCAATGCCTGTAATTCTATACAGGTTTCTCGGTAGAGAACTTATCTGCAGGATTATTCTCAATTATTTTTATTAAACAGAAGCTGGCGGCGGCGACACAAGGCGAGAGACTGTAATGCGATCTCCAAATAGACAAATCCGACTACTGCTCATCCAAATAAATCCCTCCACAAAAGGGATACTATACACTATACACTTCTCAAGTGGACAACACACAAACACACCAACAAAGGCCATGTAAATAACACTTCCTTGTGGGTCAAGATTCCTGCAACCTGATCGCCTTTCCCCCGGAATTTGTTGACTAATTAATGTCACAAACTGCAAGGCGATATTTTTCAGAGACCCAGGGTCATGGCATTGGGATTATGTGTTGATATTTGAATTTAAACTAATGCCTGGGCTCATAAATAAAAACCCAAATTGGCCCAGGATGTGGCTCCGTTCTCGAGGCGTTTTGTGTCTTGTTTGTGTTTGCCCCGCCGGCAGGCTACAATTAGCTGAGCCGAGTCCGAGGGCCACCTCCCGGGCTCAGTTCTGTGTGTCCCTGTGTTTGTGTGTGTGTCACCCATGTGGCACAATCTTGTCTTGGATTTTATTTTTAACCGCACATTCCTCAACACGCCCGCAGGGTCTCCTTAAGACCCAGTCCTCCTGTGTGTGCATATATCGCCTCGAATCGTCTCTTTGACTCTGTGTGTTTTTGCCTCTGACAATGATGTTTTCATGACCTTTGCGGGGGTTTTCCATTCCATTCTTGCCGCAGTCGCCGCTCGATTTTCTTTATTTTCCGTTTTCTGTGCCTTTGTGAAATCATTTATTGATGCCGCTTCGGTTTGGCTGAGGAGGAGGAGATGGAGTCCCTTTGGGGCATGTGGCATGTACAGAAATAAACATACTGGTACATATGATCTTTTGTTTTATTCTCCAGCCATTCGATTGGGCACAACACTTGGGAAAAAAAAAGTATTCAATCAGGCGGGGAATGGATTTTTAGTAAGGCTTAACTTTGGTTTTATAAATAAATATTCAAGAGATTTTCTTAAAGGTAAAGCAAGGCAAGGTTTATGATGGGTTTATACTAAGGAGCTCTGTTTTTATATATTTTATAATAAAGAGCTCTGTTTTTATATATTTTCTATATTTATCGATGCTAAAGGATCACTTAACTTGCTTGAAAACTTACTTAACTTAATGTTTCGCCACCATAAAACCTTTCTTTATTTAATATAAACATTCCCTGAAATTTACAACATTTTCCCAATTTTCTCCAAGTGACTTTTCCTACAAATTTCCCATTTTTTGTGGAGCCCGGCTCGTTCATGTATGAGCACACACAATTATTTTAATACATTGTTCTCTCCCCTTGGTCCGCGCTAGCAGGGCGACGCTTATTACGAATAGATACAAATATATCTTGAAGATATGATGATGCCGCCGAAAATTGAGTTGCTGGGCTGCGCATGGAGATGTGCGTTGGCAGTGCGTTAATAAAATAAAAATTGTTTGATGTTGTGTTAAGTAGCTATAAAATTTGAAAAATGAGCCCATTTAGTAGGTAGTTAGAGAGGCGGACTGTCAAGGCTTTCATTTGCATGAGCAACAGGAGGAGCTACTGCTGATGTGGAATCCCCGGGTATAAGGATGACGATGGGGATGATGATGATGTGCCAAGCTGGTCGCCGTATCAGGCCCCACTGACAGCTCCGTAATATATGCCCCGAGCTAATGAGCTTTCTGCGAGCTGCGCGTCCTGCAGGCTAAGCCCCAGTGAGCTAATTACGACATCGAGTGAACGGGAAAGTGAATACCCTCTGCACATGATAGACGACCTGGGCCAAAGCTCCTTGTGTCCCTAAATCTCTTTTATATAAACTCCTGGACAGAATATTTCACGCTCTCAGCACAATATGTGTGTTGCAGGAGGGCGGAATTTGTGGGTCGCTTGTCTCTCAAAATGTGTTTCTGTTTAAACAATTTAAGCAGGGAGAGAGGGGAGAAATTATAGCAAGCTAATAAGACATTAAATGTAGGAATTTCTGGTAAATTAATGTGATTTAGAAAATATATTTAGAGTCTTTTATTTAAACGGAAAATATCTTGGAAATTATGTAAACAGCAGAGCATAAGCTACCTTGAGGGGTTATATAAGGGTTCAGGTTAACAGCTGTGTGGAGATTATATTGAACTTTTCTTAAGCTAGAACAATTTTAATTTGTTCTTTAATATTTGCTTGATAACATATCAAAATTTCTATAATTTATACCTATTCATTCTTAAAAAAAAAAAATCCTCGAAACGTGCATAAAAATGGTCTTATAAAGTAGTAGGATTTCAGCTTAATGCTCAAGCTTAACGAAGAAAGGCTTATAAATATGCTTTTAAATTAATTCTAATATTTATTTAAGAGTTCTAATATTAATTTAAAGTTTTAATAATGTTTCAAGATTTCTTGTATTCATTAATAGTCCCGGAGTTTATCCCCAGTGCCACCTTGCATAACTAAGTTGTACATATTCATATCCTTCAGCGTGATGGAATCATTCCGCAATGATTGTGGACTAAATCTGTCATAATCCGCTGTTTCTGTGCGTATGGTTGTGAGTGTGTGTGTTCAGCAATGCCAATGCAACCGCACTTGGCCAAGACCAAGACCAAGGCAGGGACAATCTTTCAATCAGACCGCGCAAACACCAAAGCCGCCATCGCCGCCCGCCGTCATTCGCAGAGAAACCGCAGTGCAAACAAAAAGCGCAGCGACGGCTCCTCTGGAACCCTTGCCCTTGACACCACCACCCAACTGGGCAAATAAAGCCCGCCCATCTGGACACACACACCTGACGCACACCCACACACAGACACGTGTGCTGGAGCACCTTGAGCAAATGTGGCTCAGTGGGTGGTGGAGGCGAAGGCGATTGTGCGGCAGCATAAGTGGCACGTTCTCGGCTGCATATTTGTTCAAGTTTATGGCGACAAGCGATGCCATTTGCCATTTGGCATTCGGCATTCGCCAGCTGATGACTTGTTCGATACAAGAGTCGTGAAAAACGAGAAACTCAAAGGGGAGAGGGAGGTGTGCCAAGGGTGGCGGAAAAAGGATTTCCACGCCTCGCCAGGTGAGCAACACTAAAGTGTTAAGTGTAGATATTTTTTATTTAAGCGTAAAACTCGTGTGGCAAAGTCAGCAAAAAAGGAAAATGGAAGGGAAAACAGGAAAACAGGAAGGAAAGGTTGGAAATTTTTGGTAACTGAAAAAATGAATACCCTTGAAAGGTGATTATTGGTAGTTAAGGGTTAAAGAGGTATGTTTTTAAGGGAAATCTTTAAGATATTTATAAATTAAAATAAAATGATGTATAATAATAATTTGGGATTGATCAAAAGATAATAGATATAAAAATGTATTAAACCTACTTCATGGGAAAACCAGTTATAGAAATTATTTCTGGATTACTAGCCTTAATAAACCTTTACTTCCTAAAAAACCTCACCTGGAAACCTTGCTTTTCCAAGAAATAAATACCTTCCTAAAGTCCCAGAGTTCCTTCTTTGGCAAAACTTCTCCAAGAACTCCTTAAAAGTGTTCCTCCTTTTTCAAGGGTATCCAAAATAGAAAGTATCAGGCCGAGTTATCGAAAATATATAAGCCAGGAAATCAGGGGTGGTGGCGCAAAAAAATTTGCATGCAAGTCAGAGAGGAGAGCCCACTTGGACGGGTTTGTGCCGGGCTTGTGCTTAGCGATAACACTTTGACAGGATTACGCCTGCTTAAGGACCGCATCAAAGTCGACACCCGCACGCCCCACACACACATGCTCACGTCCTCACGGCAAGGATATTACCGCAGCGCAGCGCCCCGCCCACCTTCGATTGCCAATTGAAAAGACATTTGCAGGCACATTTTCCCCCTCCATACACACTCCACTCCCCCACACTTGGCCACACTCTCCACTCAACCGAACTGAACTGGATTCGGTGCGGAACAAAGTTTGCATGACTTAAAAGTTATGTGGGGATTGGGTCCTGCCAAAGGCCCTGCCTGATGCCCCGGACGTGAGGTAATTTCTAATATTTAGCTCTAAATTAAGTTAAGAAAAGAAGGGTTGCTGTAGGAGCCTTGCGGTTGGGTCGGTTGCTTCTTAAAGACCAAGACGCCTGCGAGTTGGCCTTTTCCAGGCATATTTTATTGCAGGTCGCAATACGAAACCATTTTGCCGGCATTCGTATTCGTCGTCTGCGTCTGGACAGTTGGTTTATTGGTCACACTTGGGCTCTCACATAATTTATGTGGGAATCTTGAGCAAGTCACTCCCCATCACATCACTCAGCCCAAGCAGCCCAGTCAGCCAAGTTACCACCAAGTCATTGCCAAGACACTGAGACAGTTGTTGCAGCCTAGGCCAAGCTCAGATGAATTGTGTGAACCAAATTAAAATCAAAACAAAGCATCGGAAGGGAACTGGCATATACTTTGGTATATACTTGCTATATATACTTGTGTGTAGTATCTTGTATCTGGCGGGGAGTGAACGACAATCTAGATATCCTATCTGCCAGATAGGCACCCTTCTGGAGGAGGCCCATATATACCCTGCCATCAAAGAGTCGTAGACTTTGGGAGGAAAGCCCACAAGTACACAGAATCATATTTCACACAGAGAAAAAGTTTGATTACCCTTTTAAAGAATATAAAGAATAAAATGCTTCATTAAACAGGAAAGTTTTTCAATGTATTTACACTTTGAGAATGGGTTTTCTTAGGGTACTTCAGGTGTTAATTGGAACTTTAAGTGCTAGAGTTTGAGAAAAGGGTTTTTGAGGAAATGTTTTCAGGGATTTTGATTGTAATTACACTTGAATATTTTATTTTCTTAAGTAATTAATATCATTAAATAGATGAAAATGTAAAATAAAGTTAGTTGAAAAGTTTGTTCTTTAAATAAAATGTAATAATAAATATTTATTTATACCTTGGAAACTCTCTCAAAACCCCGTAAATCTTTCCCTAAAAGTTCCTCAAATTTAATCTTATATTTAACTCCCTCTTTTTCTTCCTCTGCATAGATATCGCTACCTCTGAACTGAAACGGGAACTTCTTCTTTAAGTGGAACGTCGCGCTGTTCAACTTGCTCATTGCGTGTGCCAAAGGCTTCCTTTTTCCGTTCCCAAAGCCCAATGCATGCCGCTAATTGCCGAGTACTTGAGAAACTTACTACCGCTAAAAGTCAAGCAAGCATTTATTAAACTCATTAAAAAATCGGGCAAAGGGGGGGAAAAGCTGGGAAAAGTTGCAGAAAACTATATTGCGTGTCTGGAACGAGGCTAAAGGGTGGTATGAGGCGGGTGTGTGTGTGTGTGTGGCTACCCCTGATCCTAAACAAAGAACGCACTGATATGCTGCCACGCCCCCTCGCTACCGCTAATGCATCAGCAGCAGCAGCATCAGCTTCCCGATTTCCCTGGCTGGGCTTTTGATATGCAAATTTTTGGAACGAAATTTTGTAACGAAAAACCCCAGCCAGGGGGACGACACTGTGACACCCACCCGGTGACACAAACAGTTATAATTAATTGCCTGTTCGAAATTGTCAAACCCACACCCTACGCACTCTCCGGCGGGGACGGACGGCCCACGCAACAAGCTTCAATCAATAAAAAGTTGAGCCATCCCAGAGTTATACTTATAGATACCGATACGGATATTTTATGACGGAAACTGGTTCGCAGATCAAAGCACCATCATCAGCGGCGGTAAGTAGTACCTGTTGTTGCTGTGGCTGTTCTGGGTGATTTTTTTTGTTTGTTGGAACATCCGCTGTCTGCCCACACGGTGGAGACACCGACGCTTTGGTACAGTGGATCTGGTGTTGATATTATAATCCCTACTTTCATCAAAAAGTATCTAAAAGGGAGTGAAAGAGTGAGAACTTAGAGGCTTGACTATGGATTACGTTCTTATAATTCCCAACTAGGTTTTAGAGACAAATTCAAGGAGTCTTTTATGAAATGAAATATATTTTGATTTATCTAACTTATAAAATAACCTAAAGAATGTCAGAGTGGATCTACTTAGTTTGTTTTACTTTCGTCAAAAATTATTTTAAATTAATTAACATAATTAATTGCTTCCCAAGTAAAAATTATTACCAAATTATTACCCATTCTTAATACTCACATAATCTCCAATATCCCATAATCATAACTGATTTTACTGTGGGAAGTGTAGATAAGCAATTAACCAAATCCCAACTTCATTAGCTCACCAATTCGATCCACTGTGCAATATCATCTGAACTTGATTCGGCGGCGGGAAGCGAATGTGTGTGAAATCTGGTTTGTGTACATGGCTCAAACTGGATTTGGCGCTTGGGATTTTTATGAATGAATGAGAGTGGCAACAGCAGCTCCAGCAGCAGCTATAGTTCGCTTCCCCATGGCCATTTGCGTTTACTACGGCGACTGTGGCCGCTGTGTTGTTGTGGCTTTCGCAATATGCTTGGCCAAAAGATACAAGATACGAGAGCAGCTTGAACATGTGCAGAGCGGATCGGGTTGGGGTTCGGTGGTAGAGGTGCCTTGGTGCCTTGGTGCCTGGGCAAATAATGAACAGGGAACCCGGCTCGCAGGTGTATCGCCTGGTTATTTCCCGTTCCCGTCCGTTCCCGTGGCCAATGTTTGAGCTCTCGAGTTACTTGCTGGCAGCCACAGTTGGCCACAGTTCATTAATAAAATTCACTGAAGCGAAGCAGCTCTGCTTACCCGCCCATTTATTTTCTTGGCCGAGAGTAGGTAGATGTATCTCATGGATACATCCCCCTCCTCTCCCCCCCTATACTTTTTCCGCTTCTTGTGTATTTGCGAGCCATATTCTATTCCAACTCGGGCTTTGAAAACGTAACTAATTGAATAATAATCCATGCATTTCCATATGAATAGCCGATTAAGACATGTTGCTCATTTAGCATAAATAGTTTTCGAGTATCGGAAGCGTGGTAGTCGGTAGTCGGAGAATTCGTTGGGGTTTCGGGGGATCCGGCTTAGCTGGGATTTGGTCTCCTCCTATTTTGAGCTTTCTCGATTCGGATACGCTTTGGGTGTAAGCTTAAATGGATATATCAGCTCGTTGGCTCATTAGTTTCCATGTGCGACGAAAGCAAGGGAAATTATCAAGAAATTTAAAGAGTGGAGAGAGAGGAGAGAGATTTTAACTAAGAGATTTGCACTAAGCTCTATTGATTTATTTTTGTTTAAAATTAGAAAGAGAATTGGAAAATGGAGTAGATTTAATTAAGTGGTAAGTGGGTGAATATTTGGGTTTAAATTTAGAGAGAAATTAGGAAAAAGCCAGGCTTAAATTGTAAATAAATAAAAGGATCAAAGAGGCTTTGCTTAATATTCAATAAATAATTACAAGATTTAATTTAAAACATTTAAGAACTTATATTAAAACAGTTAAATTAATTTGGGTATATGTTTGTCTTCCTATTAAGTAAACCCTCTTTACAGAAGATACAGATATTTGTTAACAAGTTTGTTGAGTTTCCTAGATACTTAGATACCTTGAAGATTTCTACAGATTTTTTATGTAAACTTTATCATCCATGTAAGGCAAAGTCATGCTCCTAAGATGAGATGTTTACAAACAAGTCTTTAAACAAAATAATCATTTATCATTCTGAGTTCTGAAATCATTTTAGAGTGTTTACAAGCTTACTAAAAATAAAAATATATATAAAAATGCCTAGAAAATGTTAGGCTCTAAGCAGAAAATATTTTATTAATTGGTTAATGAATCAAGTCTTAGAAAAGAATAAGTAAAAACACTTCAGTAAACGCTTCTTAAGTCACAATAAATCCCCTAAACGAAACCTCAAATTAAACCTTTGAATTAAACCCTTAATCCACACTCCCAAAATTATCTTAACAATATTGGCTATTGGTTTTCAGGTGAAAAAACCCCCCACAAGCTGGTGTTCTCAATGCGACTAATTTAATCGGCAGCCATTCAAAATCAATGAATAAATAATAAAAACCAATATTACCCACATTGCGCGGCTTAACTAAAGTGCCACCAGGATCCACGTTGCCGCCTCCTTTTCGGACTCCGCATAATCCCCATTAAATGCCATCCAATCGCCAATGTCCCCGGTAATACTTTAATCTTTTAAAGCAGCTGCAGTTGTGAAGTTTTTCGGTTGCCCGTCGTCCTTCGTTTTTCCCTTTTTTTTTTATTTTTTGGACATTTCCCCACTGACAGCTGGCAATTGTTCAATTATTGCCCAGTAGCTCGGCTCTGTGGATCATTGGCATATCCTGGCGGACAGGCCAGGAGAGGAGAGGAGCCCACTCCTCATCCAGAGGGAATAAAAGGGAGTCATCCAACTATCGTTTAATCATAAAAAATGCATGCGCCCATAGAATAAATCCCGATGCGTCAATTGTCCTGCTGCCGGAGCCCCAACCCAACCCAACCCCTTGATGCTGTTAATTGCATATCAATGCAGCATCAGCAGCATCCGCCGAATCGGGAGCAGCATCAGCAATGGGAGTAGGAACCAGAGCCAGATCAGGAGCCACAGCAGGACTGACAGTTCATCAGAGTGTCATTGACATCGACGGTGGTTAAGGGCACCGCCTGCTGATAGTTGTAGCCACGAATGGCAATTAAACTGATAGACTTTTAACGCATTTTGCGATTTTAATTATTAACTTGGTATATCGATAAGTCAGCCCTCCTACATGACTTCATTTCGTCCTTTGCCGTTCCCTCTCCCTCTCTTTCTTCCCTGCCTGCTGCACTGCCATCCATCCTGGCTCGTGCATGATGAATGCCTTTTTAATGACATCACATGTGTCCGTCTGTGTGCGTGGGAGGGATGAGGGGGTAGTGTAATTGTGTGGGTGAGACGAGTACTTTGTGGTGTGTGTGTGTGAGCTTATTGAGTCAGTGCTGGCAATAGTCGCTATGAGAAGTAAGCTTATAAAACTGAAAATTAGGGGGAAACTAATGTTGAGGCCTCTAAATAAATTTCTTAAAATATTTACAATTTTTCCTATTAATTCTGGATATATATCAAATCTTACTGCCCCAAATGTGTTATTAAATAGCTTCAAAAACCCTGTACAATTTCCCTCCAATTCAAGTAGAAAATGTACTAAAAGAAAGCCAAGTATTGCTGCCACATCCAAGCAACAATTGAACCCATGACTGTCTCCCTACTATCCCTGCTATCCAGAGATCCAACTATAGACTATAGTAGCTTGTGGTTTATGGGTTATGGATCGGAATGGTTGCGTAACGACAGGGACATCACTCCCCTGTCGCCTTGCCCCATTGTGTGTCGTGTCCCTCTGCCTGTGTGTTGTTCTGGCTTGTCATTGCACATTGTCTTTATTTAATGTTTTGCAATTTGGCAAATTTATTATGCAAGGATTTGAGTCACAGGCGTTCAACGTGTCATTTATTGCATTTATCATGGATGCACACAGCGACCCCAAAAGCGTCACTTCACTATATGCCATAGAGTGCATTCCCGCACACTTCAGCTGAGCTGCTGCTGCTGCCAGTTCCTGACACTGATTGCAATTTTAATTTACAATAAAACTCATTAGCAGTGATTGCTGTTTACTGTTAGTCGGAGACAGCCGTTAGGGCCCAACTAAATGTGCCACAAGTGTCGCCCGCCCAAGGCCCTTCTCCCTGCCTCCTGGCTGAGTGCATAAACGTGTTGGTGTGGAGGTATTACGAGTTCATTTGCTCCTCCCTCCTCCCCAATATCCTCGGTATATAGTATCCTCCCGGCCCGGTCAGGCCGATTTAGTGCCGCATTTGTGTTGACTTTGTGAGGCATTATCATTACCGTTGGGCAACCTTAAGCCGTAATGCCATGTCTTGGACCTTTGGAACATCGAAACATCGAAGCTCTGATTGCTGATGGAATCCGCCACCTGCCATCATCGATGGGGGATTCTAATTAGTGTTGGTCCAGCAAATGCCCAAAATGTTTGCCTTTGTAAATATAATGATTACTACCGATTTGGCCAAAGACTTCATTAAATACTAGGTATGTGTATTTAAGTGGGTTTTTGGCTTAAACCGATGATTGCAGTAGACTGTTATACTTAAAGGTTAATTTAGGTAATAAGAAGCTCATATTTTAATTATTATATAAAAGAGGATTATAATTTAAGTCAAAAGGAGTACATTTCGACCTTAAAGAGCCTTTCCTTTCACTAGAAATTAGTTTTTATTGAAAGTTAGTTTGCAAGAAGGCTAAAAAATTAATTTAAATTAAATTACCAAGTTAAAGCATTCATAAGTTGTATACCATTAAAACTCTGCTTTATTTCTACCTGTTAAAATTTTATTTTTTGTTTAAAGCTTTAATAAAGTAACAAATTAAATAGCTCTCAGTTGCTGTTAATTATGTCAACTACAACAACAACAACAGTCAAAGTTTGTATAGCCTTGCAGGTAACAATTAAAATATATCATAACTAAGCCAAAAATGCATTAATTTCGATTCGGAAAGCAGTTTTGTGTTAGTTTTTATTAATTTAAAAAAACTGCATACCAAATTTAAAATTTTAAGAAATCAAAATTTTTGGACATTTTTGCTAATTTTAATGATGTAACCCCTTATCAAATTTCGCAAAATTGGCCAAAAAATCGATTTCTTCCGGACATGCCTAGAAAGATTCCCCTGCTGTTCATGGGGGTTTATGGGGTCGGAAATGATTCCTTGACTTAGAAAAATATTATTTTGTATTATAAACTCGGATTTTTTATATTAAAAAACTTCTTGATTTTTTTTTAAATTAAAAATATCATAACTCGGTCAAAAGAGCATTAATTTTAAATCGGAAAACTGTTCTGTGCAAGATTTTCTACAGTTAATAAATAAATGTATACTTCATTTAAAAATTTTGAAAATTCAATTTTTAATCAATATCAAACATTTTAATGATGTAACCCCTTATAAAATTTCGCAAAAATGGCTAAAAAATCGATTTCTTCCTGACATATCTAGAATGATTCCCCTCTTGATGCTGATCAAGAATATATATACTTTATAGGGTCGGAAACGTCTCCTTCACTGCGTTGCAAACTTCTGACTGAAATTATAATACCCTGCAAGGGTATAACAAGCTCAGGCTGTGATTCCATTAAAATGCTTTTTCCTCTAATTTTCCTGTCAAACTTTCCAAATAAAATTTGCAAATAGATTTTCAACATTTTTGACCCTAGTTAAATTTAAATTTTTCCTATATTGGCCAATATTTTGCCCTGCGTGCAATGTAATGCAGGACATTACAATTAATCATGCCACCGGTAAGCCGGCTAAGCCGCTTTGAATTAAAATCGAATGTGCCACATAGGTGTGGGTATACACATGTATAAATTTATATATATAGAATTCCCTACTATATGCTGTCATTCACACGCTTAAGCCACGCAGCGTGAAATAACCGCGTCCTTTTGGTTTGGAATCCGTTTTAATTAAGCAAACGCCGCGGCATATTTTAGTTAATTTCATTATGCAATGCATCCCTTTGTCCCTGGGCCCAAACCATTTTGTTATTATTATTATTGTTATTGGCTTTAATTAGGTATTACCGGCAGCATTCGCATATTAGCCATGGCTTTGTGCGCACGCATTATTGACCGTGTGCGTGAATTATGTGTTAATTTGTATTAATGATCTTTTCGCAACGTGGGTGAAAATTTTCACAAAATATTGAATGCACACATACACATGGATTTTAAAGGACTTTAAGCCTCCTCGAAGCAGGTGCTTAATTGCGAGAATCCGCATAATCTGTTAATTAAAAAAAGCAAACATCGATAAAGGCGTAATAAATAAGACAAACACTTTAAGGCCCTGGGGACGCGATAAGAGGATAGCAGTTAAACGTGCACCTATGTATGCACTTGTTATGCCAAGTAATTTACACTTGAACAAATAAAA
This sequence comes from Drosophila leontia, assembly GCA_008042735.1. Taxonomy (NCBI): domain Eukaryota; kingdom Metazoa; phylum Arthropoda; class Insecta; order Diptera; family Drosophilidae; genus Drosophila; species Drosophila leontia. The sequence continues at coordinate 19,694 of VNKB01003592.1, forward strand.
TAGGGAAAAATTATGATGTATTTAAAAATATTTATTCTATGACTAATAACTTGAATAAATTTATTATAATTTATATACCCTCTATAGGAATTTTTGTACACTTGAAAAATAATACAGAAAAATCCCATAACATATTAAAATTTTAATATATAAACTTAACTTGAATAAACAAATATTTATTTCACCCCTAATATTATTATTTTCTACTGACAAAGGTAGGCAATAGGCATCCTTCATTTAATATTATTCTTTTTTAAATTGTTTACAAACCTTAAATAAAGCAAATAGTTACCGTTAACCCTTTTTTATTCCCAATTACAATCCTTCCAGACATTTTCCATTGTATCTTTCGAGTGTCCTGATGTCGGCAAAATGATAATACACAATATAATAATCATTTGTCTGTAAAAAAGGTAAGTGAATTCAGGTTTGAATGGTCAGAATTTCGCACAGACCTTTCTCCTGTCCGATTTTTTCCTTTATTTCTTTTTGTTGGTATTTTTTGCATGTGCCGAACAGTTGATGACCAGGTCCAGACACTGTCGGCGGCCAGGACTCATGCCGGGACCCGCCGTCTGCACTCGTGCTGTTGATGGGAATGTCGATGCTCTGACGATGGCGCGATGCTTGCGTTAATAATTATGGAAAATCAACGCTTCGGCATCATTTGGCAACTCATTAAAATTCATAAATTATACTTCAGCGTCTCATTAAAAAATCGGCCAGCGATTGCAGACATATATAGTTCTGCCTCTGGGCGGTATAATGCCGCGTTGAATGGCGGCGGAATTGTCAGGGCGAATTATGGCCATGCATTCAGAGCCAATGGCCGATTTGGCTCTCTCTCTTTATTTTTTAGACCTGAAGCTCACCATTTAAATGCGTTTAATTGATCTGAAATACATTTCAGCCAGGCATTTGAGAAAAAAGGATTTACTGAAAAAAATCACATTAATCCAAATACATTAAATCAATATGAAATAATTTAATTAAAACTCAAATATGCCCAAGGGCTGGGGGCAAACCACAAGAAAAACTGCAAACTGATAACAATGGCGATAATAATTCGCATTAAATATATGTAGAGAGCTCTTTAAACATGCTGCAAAAAGTATAAACGATGGGCTTAATTAATATGGTTTTTAATTTAATTTACGAATTTAACAACATCAATTAAGCTAATTCAAAGCGCAGCCAGGGGCAATTGTCGCCACAGCAGCAGTAGCGCCTTCAATTTTAATTAAAATATGCCAAGTGAAGTGTAATTAATTAATCATTGGGTCAGAGATAAGCTTAGTAGTTGTATTTAAGCAATAAAAATAAATTATTTGATAGTCTAAGAGGAGGTCTGTGTCCTAGTAAAATAATCATATAGTTCAAAGTGATTACTTAAAATGTTTTGATAAGAAAACAAAGCTAGTCTCTATTAAATAATAATAGAGAAATCTTAGTCTTGATAGCTATTGACAATTATCTCGGATTGCATTTGCCAAGGAAATCAACAAATAAACCTTTACTTGTTTTTGTAATTTTCAGCAGAACGAAGCATCGTTTAAATGCACATTATTGTAATCAATTTGGACATTAATGATTAATTATTTGTATTTCAATTGCAGTTCTCATTTTAAAGCCCCGCCAGGCACAAAATGTTCGAAACGATTGAATAATTAAAGGAATTAAATAAAACAAACATGGGCCTCTTACAACGTGTTTTTGTTTCAGTTTTTTATATATGTATATTTCTTTTTTTTTTTTTGTTAGGTTGTAAATATAAATATTTGCACAAATGCTGTTTGTGGCTAGGCCGGCAATCGAGTCCTGAAAAATTTCCACCTCCTTTCCGCAATTGTGGATTAATTAAATAAGGCTGCATGTTCGGGTTTTATTTTTTAATTGTTTTAATGCTCATAGTTCAGTAAAAATCGAACTATTGCATTCATTTCACCCAGCATTCCGCAATTATTCACTTGCCCAGCCTGTTGGCCGTGTTTTAAAGTTTATATGTTGCTGTTTTTAAAAACATTAACAAAGTTTCTTTGAGCTCGTAAATTGTTTAAATGGTTCAGCGAACCTGCGAGTTGATTCTTTCTTTAATCGAGTCAACAGAAACGATATAAAAGCAGTTTAAATTGTTAGGGAAAGGAATTTTTGGTGATTGTCGAACATGTTTTATCCTTTCAGGGAATCGTTTGTGAAAAGCTTTATTTGCCAGCAGCAAACGTGGTCTTTAATAACTCAGAAAAGAAGGTACATTTTTAATAAAATATTTTAATATATCTTTAGCTATATATTCGAGTTATATATATCTTCTTGCAGCTCCTTGGACACATCCTTGCCATAATAATTAACCCCTTTGGCCAGGGCATCGTAAAGTCCCCACAGAGACTCTCTGTGAAACTCCACTATTTGTTTTTCGAGCTGCCCTTTTTTATTTGTATACCCTTTTACAGGGTACTATAATTTTAGTCAGAAACTTGCCAGGCAGTGAAGGAGTCGTTTCCGACCCTATAAAGTATATATATTCTTGATCAGCATTAACAGGGGAATTTTTCTAGCCCTGTTGGAAAGAAATTTTAAAATTTCAAAATTTTTTAAAATTCTATAAGGGGCTACATCATTAAAATTCTCAAAAATGGGCCGAAATTTTAATTTTAAATTTAGTATGCAGATTTTTTAAGCTACTAAAAACTAGCACAGAAAAGCTTTCCGAATTGAATTTTATGTATTTTTGACTTAGTTATGGGTTTTTTAAAATTATGTTATTCTTCAAAAATTAAGAAAATATGGAGAAATGTAAATATTTAAGGTCTTCTAAGAGCATAATAAGCCTTAAAAGCTATTGATCATATATACTCCAATATTCCCTTGACATTATATTCAATTTTTTAAAATTCTAGAAAATAAAATTAAAGGATTTTTGGCTATCAAACATTAAACTTCTAGGGTATAAAAACTTCAGCTTACAAAAGTCAGCTTCCTTCCTTCCTGTTTTTGTAATAATTTGCCCGGTCAGTGCTCAATGAGCAGGACTCGGGAAAAGGGGCAAAGGACGACTGGCAGGAAGAAGGAGCAAAATACACAAACACCCGGCCAACCCAGGGAGCAACGAACGGCCAACGAAATCAATTAATGAATTGGTAAAAATTAAGTGCTTCAATCGCATGAAATTGATTTCGAGCAGTAATTTTCAGCACGAGCGATGGCGATGCCGGGGACAAAAAGTATATATAACCAGCAAAAATATATATATATACGAAAGTGCAGCGGCATCAGCTGAATCTGAATCAAAATGAGAATGAGAATCAGTGGCAGAAGCAGTGCCAGGACCACGGACCCGCAGCAAGGATAATAATAATGCATAATGGCCAGAGCCGGCGGCGGTAACTTTTTGCCGCTTATTTCTGTGCAGCGTTCGTTGACTCCGGGACTCCAGGACTCCGGTTCCCCGGACTTTGGTTCAGTTCAAAAGGTCGGCGGCGTCGTCGTCGTCGTCGTCGTCAAGCATCGTTGGTCGGACGTCTGGACAACTGGCCCCAAAGGAGGACTTTTCTGTTTGTTGCATAATAAAAAAATCATTTTCTCTTTTTGCCAGGGCACGGAGCTCTCTCGCTGTGCATTATTTTCCTTTTGCCATTTTTTAATGCACTTAGTTTGCGGCTGAGAAGGCATAGCTGCCAAAGGGACCTCGACGAAGGATCTCCAACGCCAGTGGCTGTGGCAGGTGTTGGCCAGGGCGCTTGCCTCTTTATCACATTGGCCCTTTTCCGGGCATATTTTAATGGGCATTATCTGCATCATGAAAATTAAAAACTTTATGCTCGTTACCCGTTCGCAGTCGTGGAAAGCGCGCAAATTAATTTCTCTAATTATATGAGCGAGTCCAATGCGCACAATGCAATCGTAAATTAGCCAAGTTTATGTGCGGCCAAAAGCCAAGATGAAGGAAGGAGAGCACTACCCGGGGAAAACCAGTTCAAAACAGTCGACTCTCTGGCCAAGGCGATAATGTTATCTAAACAAGCATAAAGTTTTGCATCGAGGGCTAAAAATCTAAATATTATTACCAGCATCCGGTTGCCCAGAGCCAGGTCTGACTTTCCCCCATTGATTAACTTCACGTAGAACTAGTTTGCTCCTTTTTGCTTTTATTTTTAGCCCAAGCCAGTCTTGGAGGGGCGGCAGGGGGCGTGTCTTAATTTGCCTAAAGGAAGTCAAGTTGCTTCAAGAAAAAGGGAGAAGTAGCTGGGCCTCGGATAAACATTGTGGCTTTTTAATGTGGCCAGTGAGGCGCACTCTGGATTTCTTGGCTCAAAGGAGCACTCTTAATGTTTATTACCAAGGAAGAGGATGAATGTTATTGTGGAAAAACAAAACAGAAAATGGAAAATAATAATTATTGTAAAGGAAATACTTGAATTACTTATTTTCCAGGGAAAAACAAATTAGGAAATCAAAGAGTTGAAGGTATTTACTGTGTATAAATATGGCTTTAAATATCTTTACACTATAAATTGTAAATTTTACTGATTTAAAAGTATATTTACCTCATTTAAACTACTTCAACAGACTTTTATTGCTTTAAAACCTGATTGCCTCTTTCCTTTTACACTCTCTAATAATGTTCGTTTAATTAAGTTGGCAACCGATTGGAATCGTAACCATAAAATCGAATAAATGCCAGAAAGGCTGATTGCACAGAGAGAGAGAACTACTTTTGGCCTAAACCCACACCAGCAGCATTTCTAGAATTTTATGAACCAATTTTTACAGTGTGTGCATTGCCGGAAACGCAACAAAATGTTGTCAACGCGACGGACATGCGACAAATGTGCCTGATTACATGGAATTAGCTTTGATTTGCCGTATACACCAGTTGTCACTGGTATAGTAACTGAAATTGCAAAAAATCTGGGGCCCTGACAATATGGCCAAATAGAAATTGCTGTGAAATGTATGAACTACCAATTCTGTTTGCAGCTGCAACAGCAAAAACCACTCACTGACGGGGGGTAGCTTCCGGAGTGGACTTGGCCATCGAGACATTGACACAATAACACCTAAAATGGCATTGTCCGCCCCGCAATATTGACTGCCGGAAAGTGCTCGCCCATCCGATGGCTTGACCAAAAGCAACTCGCAAAAAATAGTGAGTCCCTGAAAATGAAAACCACTTCCCCCGAAAAAAAAAAAATGTCATTTTTCTACCAACCCCCCCTTTGAATTCATGCATGAATTTTGAGCGAACCATTTTCATACCTTTCGCAATATTCTCCTCGTGCGGCTCCAGCAGTCCGTTACTTTTCAATTTCCACTTTCCACTTGGCCACTGTCCTCCGCCGCCGTCTAGTGCCTGGTGTCGTCTGGTGTCTTCAGTGCGATTTTCCGCAACGCTGCATTTTCATTACTAGCCGGTAAATGGGCTCTGACTTTGTCTCCCACTCAATCCAATTCTCCGAAGCGTTTTCCCTTTATTCTCGGGGGGTTTCCCTGGAAGACGAGGGCAGGCGCCGGCGCCTTATTGCAAATTGTTTGAATTACTCTCGACTCCAGGAGGAGCAGCCTCTCATCTCGTCCAGGTACTTGGCACCTGGCAGAGTTCAGCCATCGATGCCAGTGTTTGCTCTGGACCAAAAATCAATTGGCCAGTTGGTTGGAGTGTAAGGCAAAAGACAGGCAACAGATTATGTTGTTTAACAATCAAATAAGTCACGCGGCGCTTAGCTCAGCCACAAAGGCAAGAGGCAATAACTGCAACATTAAGTGGCAGTGGCAGTGGCAGTGACACTGCCTCGAGGCACACAAGCCGAAGAAGAAATACTCTAGACGGGATAAGTGGCTAAAGGATTTAGGGATTTAGTCACCCTAATAGTCTGGCTAGAAGATTAGCCACCGCTGAACACAGAACACGAGTCAGGAGAAGACTTAAACGTCACCACCCTCAAGACCTCCCCGATAGGGTCTTGACATAAAATATCAGACAAAACATGAAAATCATTTCAAATTATGTATACATAACTTAACTTAATACTCCTCCAAAACATAGAATTAACTTCCAATTAGGTTTAGTTGCCAAATATCTAGGTAACAGTGCACTAGTCAAATAAAATTTCATTATTTTTTTTTTCAAAAAAAAAAAAAAAAAAAAAAAAAAAAAAAAAAAAAAGGGATTTAGCAAAGGTGGTGATTATCTCGGACTGAAATACTATAGGAAGCTTATTTAATACACTTTTTTTTAGAGTTTAAACAGGAAAAACAGTATGAGGGATAGCCACTGAAATTGTTCAGTATTTAAAATATTTTTAAAATATCTAAACAAATATTTTATATATATTTTATTGTTAGTCATATATTTCTAGATATTACATCCATAGAAAGGGCATCACCTCTTCTACTTAAAAATGTAGAGTGACACTTCAGCAGAGACACCGTGGAGTTCTGCACGAAAGAATTTAGTTACCTTTGGGCTACGAGGTCCGTGTCCAAGCTGGACTGCCCTTCCGCCCATCCATTTGCTCCCCCCACCTGGCTGTCTCTGGCTCACCTGAGTTGGCTTATATTGTGCCATCGTGTCCAAATGTGGGCGTATCGTATGGTGGCTGCTCTCCAGCCAGGCTGACTGCTCTTTGGCTGCCTGATTGTTTTGATTCTTGGTTCTGTTTGGCTCTGGCCAGGGTCTCTTGTCTCTGCTGGCATATGGTCGAACGGCTATAGCTAGTAGCTAGTATATGTGTGTCAGAGCCCAAAGCTTATGGGCAAGAGCCCAGGGCCATGAGCCATGAGCCGTGTAAACATTGGCGCGTGCCGAACGGGGCAGAAGCAGCAATTTCAGAAGCAGCAGCAGCAGCAGCGGCATTAACACCTTTGTGTGTGCGCCCTCCTGGAACTGATTCTAATCGGTCCGTCCGACAATGGTGTTGCCGCTGATGTATCAATTAATTTTTATTAGCCCAGGCTCGTTATGAAAAATGATGCAGAATGGCGACGTTGACACAGTAAGGTGCACCTTAAGAAAAGAAGAGGTGAAAAAATGCAAGGAACAACTTGAATATCTAAAAATATATTTCTACAAATTCAAATGTGAATATTTATGTAAGTAATTTCATCAATTTATAACCCAAAGGTAAGTTTGTCACTTGAAGAAATTGCTGATCCAAATGAAGAGCCATAATATAAGAGGTTTTATTATTTGTTTTGTTAAATAAGGGTATAAGTAAGCTATTTGTGTCAAAATTATATTTCAAATGTATTTTTTAATATATACATTTAATATGTATACCTATATTTTCCTGTGTGTTTCCAGCAGGTGCTCTACCCCCTCCCCAGATCTATATCCCGAACCCAATCCTTATCCCAATCCATAGGCAGCTCAATCAAGGAACAAGCTTAAGCCCGGGGCATATGGACATGACCCGTCCGAGGATCCATCAATTTGCATATTGCAGGCGGCGTCTGCTCGCTCACCTATAAATCCTTTTTTGCCTTTGTCGCTGCCTGGCGCTTTGCACGCCGTAAATAACCCGGCCAGCCGGAAGCTGAGAGAGAATTGCAAAACTGGGCCACCGACGACTGCGACGGGACATGGCCGCCAATCATTTATCAAAAATATTATCAATCAGTCAATAGATGAAATGGCTTGATGAATGTCCAACAAGCGAGCTTGGCAGTCAGGGGGAACAGGGGAGCTCGCCCAGGATCGGGTGTCGCTGCTGACAGGCACTGCCTCCTGCCTCCTGCCTCCTGTTCAAAGGAAAGGGAGGAGCAGCTTCAGAACGGATGCCTGCATTTGATTGATTTCGGAAAATGAAGAAAAATCGTGTCGAAAACGCCAAGACAAAGTGAGCACAGGCAGGCCTAGGCAATGGCCAAAACAGAAATTGGATAACGGCCTGGGGGGAGGGGCCTACAGTTTTGACCGCCAGGAGTTGTGGAGGGAAAAGCACTTACCTCTTTTTGTTGCTGCCCCCCTTTGGGCCGGGCCCCATGCACTTTGTGTGGCGATGAATTCAATTTGTGGGTGTCTTCTATCATGGCCAAAGATTGAATGCACAGAGTTTGCTGAAATGGAAATGACCAGAAACAAAAAAAAGAAGAAAAATGTGGAAATTATTAAAGGAAAAGAGAAAAAAGTGTAACAATTTTGAATATGAGTAATATCTAGGAAAAAGGGGTATATATTTTGTGAAAATTTAATATTTACTTCTAACTACTATTAGGTATTTTGTACAATTTTATGTATAAATTTATAAGGTGTATATTTAGATTAAAAAAAAAAAAAACAAGAAAGAAAGCTAACTTTGGCCAGTCAAAGTTTGTATACCCTTGCAGGTAACAATTAAAATATATCATAACTAAGCCAAAAATGAATTAATTTCGATTCTGAAAGCAGTTTTGTGTTAGTTTTAATTAATTTAAAAAAACTGCATACCAAATTTAAAATTTTAAGAAATCAAAATTTTTGGATATTTTTGCTAATTTTAATGATGTAACCCCTTATAAAATTTTGCAAAAATGGCCAAAAAATCGATTTCTTCCTGACATATCTAGAAAGATTCCCCTGTTGATGCTGATCAAGAATATATATACTTTATAGGGTCGGAAACGTCTCCTTCACTGCGTTGCAAACTTCTGACTGAAATTATAATACCCTGCAAGGGTATAAATATTTAAAATATTTATATAATTGAAATGAAAGAGAAATCCTTTTGAATACGATTTAAAGCCTTTAAAGTTTAAACTATGGCATATATCTTCTCAAAAATGTAATATGAAATTCTAGACAACATTAAATATTTTTAATATAAATGAAAACATTAGGTATATTTACATTTAAAATAAATGTAAAAAAGTTTAGCTTTCACTTAAATAAAAAATGTTATATATATATTTTAAGCTTGATTTCTCAACTTTTAAAAACCAATAAATAAGGAAATATTCTTGAAAAGCATAGAAAAGGATTAACAATATTTATGGATGTGTTTCTAATCTAAATAATTAAACATTTTACTTAATAAGTAAGATAGAAACCTGGGAAAATTTGGTATAAATGTCTTAAGGCTGATTTCTTAACTCTTAAAAACCAATAAATAATTAGCAAAAGTATTGAAAATAATTTAAAATATTTAAGAATATTTTTCCAACAGTAAGTAATGTGTAAACCCGTAGCTAGTTATTATATTTCCTGCATTTAATTTCCATGGAACCCCAAATCGACCCGGAAAACCCCATTTTCCGGAATCCCAAAAGCCGCTTACAACTCTTTCGGTGCTCTTACCAATTTCTAGTGGCTCTCCTCCACAATAGCCTTTTTAGGAATCGACCGCAAAGCTGTTTATCATTGGCCAGGCTCCTACATATGATTGTCGAAATTTCGGCTTTGAGCTGTGAAATTAGTTAGCACCCACCACCACCCCCCTTGTTGAGTGGCAATAAACTTAGCAATATCACAAAAGGGGTAGCAACACATAGAGGAAGTGCATCAAGAGAGGGATCAGAGGCTGTCAGGCCAGTGCCAGGTGAAATGATGAAGTGCGGAGGGATGCCGGATGGATGCTGCAAATTTGATTATTGCGACCTGGGGCGGCGTTTTGGGATAAAGAAACAAACAAAGTGGTTGTCTGTCTCTCTGTGTGAGCGTGTGTCTGTGTGTGTGTTAGCCATTATTTGGCAATGTCTTTTTGCGTATGTGTCGGTGCGGACTTATTCAATTTGCACAGCAACATGTCAAAAAGTTTTCCCCAGCACAGATGAAAAATGTTCAGCAAAAGTGCAAAACGCAGCAAACATGCAACGAAAATTACAAACTAAAAAAAAAGATGGAAAAATGGGAAAACTATAGGATTTTTTTGCTACCCCTTTTTAGTAGTCTTTTTAGTTGTTATTTCTAGGAGTTTTGTTTTGGTATGTTGTTGTTATTACTTGTCCGTTCGTCTGCGGCTGGTTGCTGTTGTTGGCCATCAGCAGCTCTTGCCGCTTTTCCAGTTTTCTGACGTTGTCAAAAAGTGTGCCAGCCCAGGGACGACACCGGGATCCCTGAGTGATGGACGAACCCCAGATGGAGTGGGGTCAGGGGTCATTGGGTCTGGTTACAGTACTCCTTGCCCCCTTGTCTCTTTTTGTCCCCGTCGACAGTTGACAAGTGGAGCATGCGGCCAAATGCCTTTTAGTACCTCTTTCATCTGCAAATATTTGTGTTATTAGAATTTTTAAGCCAACTCGCAAAAACGTTTTTGTCAGACGGCAACAAAAAACTATATGTATGGCGAACAAAGTTATGCATAAAAATGGGGGAAGTTCTGCATAACAAAAATGGTGTTCAAAAGTAATTAAAAGTATAGTAAAATAACTCGTAAAGTTAAGGTAGAGAAATAAGGTACAAGAATTTAAAGTATTAATGTAAAATATAATTTAAAAAGTCTTGAAAATACATTTAAATAATCTTTTTCAAGAACATTTTCTATCCGTTTTAATGGAAAATTTACCTTTCTTTTTAATTAACTTCCATAATCTTTAATAGGAAGCAAAGAAATATGAACTAAAAAAAATTCTAATTTCCTGTAATCAATTTCCCCAGAGAAAAGAATACCCAGAACATCCTTTACACACACACACTCAAGGACTCGCTTGTTTTTCGTGGAATATGGATGAATGTGTAGCATACTTCCCTGCGCAAACATGACCAGCGCTTGTGAATGTATTTGTTCGCGTTCCGCTGTGTGTGTGACCCCGGGTCGCTGTCAACTAAAATGTTTTGAAATTGTTTCGAGACTCTGTCGCTGCCACTCCCCCTCCCCCTGTCGTTGTTGTTGTTTTTTCCGCTGCTCTTCTCTCGCTATTCAAAATATTTAATTTCCGTATTAACACTGCGCAAAATGCCAAAAAGTTTGAAGCGCTTTGTGCTGAATTTTTTCGGTGCCCACTCAAAAAAGCGAATATTCTCTTCCTGCTTTTATTAGAAATTTTTCAATGTCAATGCATTTCAATTTTGCGGCGTCGCGGTGACAATCGAGCGGAATAGATTTATGACAGCGACACTGCATTTTATTATACTTAAAGGAAATCTTTCTTGAAATTGGCACACGGCAAAAGGGCGAGAAATGGAAAAGTTTTTCGTGAAAAATAAACGCAAAATGTCCAAGGGAATGGGTGGTTTTTCTTATGCTGCAGGGCTTGGGGCTTGGAAGGTCTCTTTTTAAGAGGAGCGGCCACCTGAGGGATAGTGAAGAAGTTGGCGTAAGTAAGGCAGAGCCATTTATCAGCGTGACACCTTGCCGGGTGGCCAGGACCACGACTCCTTCCCATCGATGGGTGTCGTCCAGGGTGTGTGCGTGTGTGTGTGTGTAGCATTTTTATGGCATGTGAGAAATGGCGCAGAAAGTGTGACACAAAATTGTAGACAAATTGCTCGAAATGATTTCATTTCTTTTATTTATGACACACGGTTCAGCTCGGTTCGCCTCTCTGGTGGCTGCTGAGGCAGCAGCATTAAGCCTTCACCGAGGTTTCAATTCTGTCCAACAGTCCAGTGAACTTTCGATTCGATTCTTTGGGTTCTGGTTTTCTGATTTCTGGTTACCGTGATTGATGACCAATTGACTGCAGAGACCATAAATTTGAAGTGAGCCATACGATCGACTGGATTTAGGAGCCTTGTAAATTGTAAAATTGAGGGTACTTTGGAAATAGTACATGCATTCGTACCTAAATACATTTATATGTATGTACATGTTTACATAGAAAAATATAAAAACACATGGTTTTGCAAGCTCTTAAAATATTCAGTCTTCCTCTTGAATACATTGAAATGGGAACAGTCAGGAATCAGACCAACTGTGGATCTGCTTGTGGTGGCAAACTGGAGATCGTGGAGTTTTTTTGTTTCTTCCGTTTTTTTGGCACCTAATTTAAAAACTTTATTTTTATAAACTTCTATTTTTCATTAAAAAACAACGGAAAGAGCAGTGGGAACAGAAATAGATAAGCATCCCACTTAATTATTCATATTTCCTCAAATGATTTTTATGTTTTTTATCGATATTTCCACAATCGATATACGCCATCTTGCAACATTGGCTCAGACTGACCAGACTTTTTACTTTATTCTTCATTTCCGCAAACTTTCAACATGTGCAATGCGGAAGACCAGCCCTAAAAGTAAAAATAACAACATTTTTGTGACTTCTAAAGTTTGGTTATTGGTGACATCTTTTGTGCTTGTTGGAATATGTGCATCTTTATTATTAAAATTTCGCAGGTGTAACTGATCCCTTAAGTCTTTAAGCCGCGTGGCCAAATATCTTATTGTGAACATTGCCACAAAAAGCTATAAAATTGCTATCGAATGGCTACATTGAATTTACCTTGATGTCAAATAATAAAAACGTATTAAAAACCTATGCTTGGCGGCGAAAGGGAAGCCATCGCGTTTGCCTCGTGCGACGCGTAGCCGGTGTGCTTTTCGATTCCCGACTAAAGCAGATGATCAAGCGCCGTCTCAGGAACGTGCGTCAGTGGTCCCAGCGTTTGGTGAATTACTACGAGAAGATGCGCACAATGAAGTTTTATAGGAAGAAGGAGCAGCTCGACGGCAAGCTAATTGTGGATAAAGAAAAACCAAGTCCCAAGCTCCCGAACAAGAACCTTGCGCTGGAGGATAACACATCCTCAAAGGCAAAACAACTTGCAGGCCAGCAACGCCGACCGAGTACCACTTTTATAGATACATCTGTCGATGCTAATGGTGAGTTGTAGCCTTTAGTATTATCCTAAAATCTATAAACGCTTTCTTTTTCCAGATTCCTACAACTTACACCGCATTCCCAAAGTCGTTTTAAAAAGGAACGAGAAGGACTTCACCTGCAATTTGGTCTTTGACAGAAATGAAATGCTGCCGGTCAACGATTTGCAGGGTAAGAAGAGTCAATGTACCCTACCTCCAAAAAACTATGTAGATGGCATTGAGGAAGATTTGGAAAGTGAGGTGTCGGACAGTTCGGAGACCCTAAAGAATATGAGAGCAGCATCAGCACATCCTGCTGCCACTGGCTGCCATCCGTCTCCGGTCCAGCAAAAGCTGGACACCTCAAGCCCAACCCAAACACTGTACAAAAACTTCTGCGGCCTTGAGTCACATGAGGACCAGGTCCTCGAGCAGGACACTACCTTAGCCCACCCTGAAGTGGCCACCAGCAGCTCTCAGCGGCGATCGGAGGACGTAATGAAGGACAATTATCAAAATCGCAAGGCAAAGCCTGAGCTCAAGACAAAGGCTGATAGTGCCAGAAAGGAAACCATAACAGTTGTGCTCAACTACAAGCTCATACCTTTTCCCATAGAGGGATGCTTCATCCTCTGCCAGTGGGAATACTTACTGGCCGCTTTTGATGCGCGCAACGCCTTCGTTTGGGCTGTGCAGACGGAGACCAGTCTTCTCATGGCGGTTACCACTGTCAACCAAACGCCCTCCATTTTAGCAGCCAAAAATTGTGTAAACATTAGAAATGCCATCAATCAAGATGCACTGCCTCTGCTGGCATTGCAGCTTTTGAGGAGAGGTTGGCAAAAGGATAAAACCAAAAATCGTGTGGTGGGAATGCTGGGCATGGCGGGATATTGGCACATTAAACGCCTGGGACACAATCTTTGTCAGGAGATTTCTCCGTTGACCGTGATTCCCCTTAATGAGATGCCAGCGGAGATGTTGCCAGTGCCGGAGAACTCGCCAGAAGAGCTGCTGATTCCTGGAGCAGAATGTTCCATACAGACGGAGAACGAGACCGAGACCGAGAGCGAGACCGAGACCAAAACCGAGCCTAATGCAGCCTTTTTGGATCAGAACCTTAGGGAAATTGCAGAGAAAGATAAGGAGCGCGAAAAAGAGCTGCTGCCGACGGTGGAGATCCTAGACAGCGATGAGGAAATGGTAGTTCCTAAGTTGGAGATCATTGACAGCGATGAGGAAGATCTGCTTTCTAGATTGGAGATCTTACACAGCGATGAGGCAGAGCTGCTTTCTGCGGTGGATGACTTTGAAGAATCTACGGTGAAGAATGTGGAAATGGATAACCAAAATCCTGCTAAGAGCTTTGAGATGGACCTATCCAAGGCCGTACCTCCTAAGCATGACAAGCCGGTAATAATCTCCGTTGAATACCTGTCGCCCCAGGTGCCAGCTAAGCTCCCCAATAGCAAGAATGTGGAAATGGATAACCAAAATCCTGGTAAGAGCTTTGAGGTGGACCTATCCAAGGCCGTACTCCCTAAGCATGACAAGCCGATAATATTCTCCGTTGAATACCTGTCGCCCCAGGTGCCAGCTAAGCTCCCCAATAGCAGTGTCCCGGCCCAACCCCCAACAGCAAAGATCACTAGCCTAATGACTAATAAAAACCCAGAAGAAGTTCCAATCAGTGGCAACTCTGCAACTACTGACGGTTTAGTGATCAGTAAGGTGGAATCAGCAGGCTACACCTCATTCGTTCCCCAGAAGTTGACACCACCTGTGGCCGCTCCACAGCAACCATCATTAGAAACTCCGCAGGAAGTGCTGAAGACCAACAGACCAAATATGCCAGTCAATGGTCAAACCCTGCCAAGCCAAATCAAGCCTATGACTGCCCAACCAGTGTTTATCAAGAAAATTGTAGCGACAGGTGAGGTGTCATCCTCGCTCACCACCACTTCCTCAGGAGGTTGTCTGAATCCTAATGCAGCCTCGACTCTAGCACCTGTTTTGCAGGATCAGAGCAAAGTCCTGAATATGTATCCTAGACAAAATATGCCAGGCAATATTCAAGTGGTGCAAAGCCAAACCAAACCTATGATTCCCATACCTGTGCTCATCACGAAAATTCCAGCGGCAAGTGTGGCATCATCCTCACGCGCTTCGCAGTTGAGCAACGGAAGCACGACTAACCTAGGAGTTCGTCCTGAACAGGCTACCACCTCGCGCCCTTCGCAGTTGATTACTGGACAAAGCCTGCTCTTGAACCCGCAAGCTTTAGGAATAAAAGCTGCCAAGTCGTCCTTAGGAATAGGTCCTGCATCCCAAAAACTTCCTCCAAATCAGGCTCCCATCTCGGCTCCAGTATCTGTGCCGCTGGATAAAAAGAAAATAACCCAATTTGGCTTCATGTATGCCAATAACTTACCAGCTTATCCAGCCTGGGTGCAGGCTTCCTTCTTTATAGTCCAGATACCCGATGTCGAGGCGATCGTTTTCAAGTCACTGGCAGACGCCAATAAATTTCTCAACAAGTGAGTTATAGTTGAATAATAATTAACAATAATAATTGTTAATTTTGATTTCTAACATTGCAGATATTTGGCGAGAATTCCCATATTTGAGGGATTGCTGCCGGCCGACTGGAAGTTTATGGTTCGCAGAGATATAAATAAATATCAGGGATGCACGAAAACCTGAAAGGAGTTTTATATTTCGTAATATGCATGAAGTTTTGAGGATTTTATAATTTCATAAGTTTAGATTGACAGTGTTCCTTGTTCTAAAAATGTTTTAAAAAAACATCAAATAATTTTGGCTAAAACTGTATTGGTATTCTCATTCAAGAAGAAAATGTTTAATAAAAAACACAAATTTTATGTTCCCAAAATCTGATCAATGTGCTAATTTCAACATTAAAATGCAAGTTATGTCCATAGATTTCGTTGATTTCAAAAATGTTGAAATATCTGCCGCATTTTCTAGTTTTTCTTTCTAAATTTCAAATGCATAAATCAACGAGAAAAACAAACCCAAAACAATTTGTACAGGAGTAAACCGAAAAGCTGAGCTCAGCGCGCTCCATATATCCCATGTCGGGATGACAAAAACTAAACTAAAACTCAAATACATATGAGTAACACGCGAGCGAGGGAGAGTGCGAGGGGCGCTTAAAACAAATCCCCAGCACAAATAACAACCAGCAGCGCATTTGCATATCGTACCAAGGAAAAAAATAACCAAAAGGCAAAAATCTAACAGCAACATATAAACCGGGGGGAAAAGTCACAAAAATGCAAAACACTTTGGAACAAAAATGAGGCATTTCCGCTCGACACGCGCGGAAAAGGACTCTGGGAAGGGTAAGGAAATCCAATAAAGGGGTTAAAATGAGGCGCGAAAAACGTAAAGAATAATAAACGCAGGGCACATAAAAATCGGCGATGAAATCAGCAAAGCAAACAAAACGCGAAATCTAACAAAGGATTTGAGTTCAAGGGTCCAGTTTTTGAAGAGGGATTGCGACTAGGAAGTACTCCTAGAAGGATAATGGGTTTAATATTGCTAAAATATAATATTTTTTCAACTAAACTTTATACTTTTATTTTTTAAATATTTTTCTATTAAATTAATAACAATGTATTCTGGAATAACAATAAAATTACATCATAAAATGAGTGTAAACTTGTCATTATCCTTTATTTAATATCCCTCACATCCTTAACCCCTAGTCCATGCTATTCCACCAACTCCAAGTCCAGGTAATCCTTAAAAAAAGTAGAGTTGTATATATTTAAAGCATATGCCACGGATGCGGATGCTTTGGCTAATACAATAACATGAAACGCAATAAAAATCCGGCCAGGCCAGGGCTTCCACTGGCTCAAGTGGTGCTGCTGGGATCGGGGCCATCCAGGATGCAGGATCTGCGAATAGGGGGGGCGAAATCTTTGAGGCAGCTGCTCTTATCAGTGTGAAGCAATCAAATTCGATTAGCCGAGGGAGGGTAAACACCAACAACAAAGGCCGAAACACTTGACTGTTTTGGCAGCTGCAAAAAACCGAACGGAAAGAGGAACAAAAAAAAATATTTAGAGCCACGAAGGGAAAAAGGGAAGTTCCCTTTTTACGCAGAATCCAGGCGAGGGAGTTGCCCTGTTGCCGCGGTAATTGTTTGTTTTGTGTTCATATTTTCCCCTCCCTTTTTTTCCAGGGAATATTGTCAAGGCTACAACTTGTTGAAAGCCCGAAAACGCAAAACGGCCAAATTGAATGGAAATAATCAGCAAGCTGAGCCAAATATACAGAAAAAAAAACTGCCTTGGACGGGCCATCAAAGAGGCATAAATAGCAAAAAGACCCGATGCCAAAATAAAAAAGGAAAGCAAAGTAAAAAAGAAAAACAATTCGCTGCCCCGACAATATCAGGCTTAGCCCCAAAGACTTATATAGCGACGGCTAAGTGGTTTTCAAGGACAGCGAATCCTCGGAAACTTTCCTCTCGAAGAGAATTAAATTGTGGGTCCGCCAAGCCGAGATAATACAGAATTTGAAATGTATTACGATTCAATTCCGAAATGTGTTTCAAATGCGATTTGGCCACGAGAGTTCAGGGCCGCGTAAATCAACAGACCTTATCTCGGTCACCAGAGGGTAAAAAAATATATATATATAATGCTACACATTACATAATAAATATATATTATACATATATAATATTGGTTTATCGCTGGTCAAACACATGTAATCCCACGAAGGGGCATTGAAATTATGTGCAAATAGTGTCAGAGATTATTTTAAATTTAATTAAAATAAGTATACATTCAACGATGCATTCAATATAATTTGGATATTTATTTTAAGCCTTCATAAAAGTAGTTTGAAATTAGTTAAAGCTCTTCTAGGGTGCAGTAATGTTATCAAAAATTTATCTAAAATTTTAATTTATATGCTAATCTATTGTTATTGTAAAATATCGATGTATAAATGAGCTTTGACGCCTAAAATCAATGCAGTTTTTAAATATATATAATTCACTATTCTCCTTCTAGAACAGCTCTAGAGCCAAGCCTGCTTATTGGATCTTTCTCATTTTAATATATTTTATAAATCAAAACTAAGCAAGCATCTTTCTCTATCTCACACGCTTTCCTTAACACTTTAAATTTTTAAATATATATTTTTTAAAATCCACCCCAATCAAATTGATCCTTGGCGTCACATAAGATTTTTTCCCCTTCTGCAACGGCTAAGTGGCCATATCAGAATCAGGCTTACTCTCGGGTCCCCTGCTCTCACGCCTTTTGGCATATGACCCTGGGGTCATATAAGGCCCAGCTGAACCTCCCCCGTCATTAAGGATTTGCTCAGGCCCAGTCCTCTCTAGGGTCTAGTTGTTGCGACAGAGGCAAAGCCTAGCTCGGGTTGTTGGCCAGACAATTTTACCTACTTTATCGTTATTTATTTGCATATTTTCCAACTTAAAGACGACAAAGAGGACACCATTGTTGGTGTCGCACAAAGGCCCAGGACGACGAAAAACCACAACAATAGTCGAGAGTCCTCTCCTCGCTATGGTATCTATTATACGTATACGATATGTATGTGCATTGTGGCCGTCGCTTTTTTTATAATTGACAATAATACTTGGGAGATATGTTTGGGAAAAAGCAAGCAAGAGGCATAATAACGCTAAGTAATACATTAGCCAGACGTAAGCCAACCCTCCTTAAAAGTGGGCGGAGGAGGCTGAGGGGGAGGAGAAGCACCACTCACCGGTGACACTGACAATGCATTTGCGACCCCCGTGTCAGAAAGGTCACGTCTTATCTATTTACCTAAACAATTTGCTTAAAATGTTTACAACATAAGCAACATCATCATCAGCATAGGCAAGGTGAGCCAGGGGTGGAATCCAGGGGGTGGCAAGTGGGCGGCCTCGTAGTGTCATCTATTTACCTTAAGTAGTCATACGACCACTGCTTTCATTCTCCCCAATTTTGTTGTTTTTCCTCCTGTTCCTGTTCCTTTTTTTTGTTTTGTGTTTTTTTTCGGAGGAGTCGCAAGGACAAGACGAAAGCTTGGCCAACATTAGAGCGCAATATCCAGGGGAATTGTTTTATAAGCTATGAATAACAGGCCCAAAAGAAAACGAAGCAACAGAAAAAAATAATAGATAAAATTGTTGTCTGTAGAAGAAGATTAAATGCTCTTAGGTAGAACAAAAGGTATATCATACTCTATTGTTGGCTAAATTTCATTAAATAAATCTTAAGAGACATGAAAAACTTGTAATCTCGGGGAGCTTAGTCTAAAAAATTAAAAGAAAACATATATCAAAAATATTATTAAGGGTTTTGGCTAAAGGTAATGTAATCAAAGGTTTTAATAGTACATTTTCTGTAAATAAAAATTATTTAATACTGAGAGAATATTATTTAAACATTTTATAAAGCTTTAAGAATAAGATAATATTATTTAAACATTTTATAAAGCTTCCTTTAACCCCTTAAAATATTTATAAACAAATTCATAACCCATTTCCTGGAACTCCTGCTACCTAAAACCCAAGTACCCTTGCCACCAAAAAGGGTAAGAAATCAACAAAGAAGGACACAAAGAAGTGAAAGAAACAAAACAAGGCAAGGACCAATGCTCAGGGCCAGGACTCTGCGGCTTGTGGCTTCTTTTCTTTCCCAAAAAAAAAAAAAAGCTTCTTGCTCCATACTTCCCACATTTTTTTGTTGTACTCTCTCTGTATTTTTGTGTCCCCCAAAAGTTCGTGCCTGTACGCCAAGATGTACGATGTGAGGGCTTAAAGGACGCGCTTTATTTTTGGCAACAACCGTTTCCAAAAAACTTCCACGACCGACGCACCATTAACCTCCGGGAAGGGCTTGTGAAAATGGTCCTTGCTCCTGATTATTGGTTTCCCTGCAATCAGCATCATCTATCAGAATTAAACTCAAAGCCAAAGCTGAAGTCAAAAAAACAAAAGGAACCGGCCAGAAAAAATAACTGCAGACAAAACAATTGGGGGCGAGGGAGGCTCAAAGAAAAAGTACTTCCGTTTAGACCCCAAAAAATGGGAAAAAACAAGAAAGGAAAGGAACTTTGGGAAGCCGGAATTTGTATACCCTTGCCGAATCAATTTTTTGGACAAATCAAAGTTTAAAAATATCATAACTAAGCCAAAAAAGCATTAAATTCCATTCGGAAAGCTTTTCTGTGCTAGTTTTTTCTAGATTATCAAATCTGCATACTTACTTAAATTTTTTAAGAGATTCAAATTTTTAATGATTTTTGCCAATTTTGATGATGTAACCCCTTATGAAATTTTGAAAAAAATTTAAAAAAGTGTTTTTCTTACGGACTTGACTAGAAAGACTCGCCTGTTAATGCTGATCAAGAATATATATGATTTATGGGGTCAAAAATGACTCCTTCACTGACTAAAATCATAATACCCCTTTAAAGGGTATACAAAAGGCAGTGAAAGAGGAGTGAACGATGATTGCTAGTGGAGTGAAACAGGAGTTTCCTTTAATGTATATACACGTATTTGCTGGCAATTTTCTAATCACAGACCGTGGCGCGATTCCAACTTTAAGATAAACATGAGCCCCGCCCCGCCTCCCTCCTTAGCCCCGTGTTAATTGTATAAATATAGAAAAAGTTTTTATGATCCACAGATGGAAGCTTTCAGCGGAATCAACCCTCGTCTCAGGAAGCCAAACGGCTGCTAATTGAGCCTGGCGCACCAGGACCTGCAGGATGTTTCATTTTACGAGCCTTGGGGAGGGAACAAAAGTGAATTATCTTGTTGGGGAGAGAACAAGCAAAAAAGAAACGCCTAGAGTTGGGAGGCTTAGTACTGAACAAGTGGCGATAACCAAAGTGCAGTGGAGGAAGGGAGTTTGGGAACAGATTCAGTAGTTAATAAGGTCTATGAAAAGGATATGGTATATGTCAAAATAGGATAGGTAAAGAGTTGTTAATAAAACTACTAAAAGAGCAGCAAGTTAGCTTTTTGATAGATTTTAAATATTTATATTTATAATTACACCTCTTTCTCCTACTGTGTAGTGTTACAAGCCTTTTTTATACGATTTTCAACCATATCTCCTCCTTACAACCTCCACTAATGTGTGTGCCATTCATTCGTCTAACCATCAATCAGGTCCATTTCCGCTGGCTATCTGCTACGCTTAGTGGAAATTTTCCAGCTGGGAAAACGGCCTAGTTACCCAATTTTTGGCCCTTTTGCAATTAAACGCAGTCCGCGAGGCGAGAGAATTGCAGCGAGGCAACGAGCAAGGAATTAGAATAACAATGAAATGCCTGACGATGGGCCAAATTTTTCGGTCATACCACCTAGACGGGAACTCAACCAGAAGGCCCAAACCAATTGACATGACCATTGTCATTCACATGACCATTTTCATTGCCATTTCCATTCCCAATTGGTTGATGCTGACTGCCTGCCGTTGGCATTTTGGAATGGGGTTCGAGTTAAGGCAGAGGGCATTGGGTTTTTGGGGTTTACTGGGCTCGGTTTGGTTTCGCATCCGCGTATTTCCCGGGGTCTCCTGCAGCGCCACGCTGCGTATACGTAATTTATTACAGACGACGCCATTTTGCCACGCGGCCATGTTCTTGATGCGTTGGTGTGCAAGTGTATGAGTGTGTGTGTGTGTGTGAGTGAGTGTGCGTGAGCAGATAAAATGCAAAATAGACGTCATGACACAGGCTGTGCACGTTTAGCTGCCCGCCAAGAGTTGCCATTTCAACTGTCACCAGCTAGAGCTTCACTTCTCTCAATGTCCTGGTAATAATACACAAGACCAATGCCTCGTTTCGTCTGCTGCCAATTCAATTACAGCCCAAAAAAATCGCATCATTAAAAATGTTGTGTGACCTGCCTGGAAATTACAACGCAGAGACACCGAAATTTCCACACTCCAAAGTCCGAATACAAAGTAATTTTATACGCCAGCTACGATTTAAAGCAACTCTCGCGCCAGGCATTATGCAAATCAATTCCTGGCTGTGATGGAAATTTGTTTTGTGCATTAATTTTCCACGGGGAAGTTTGTTTAGTTTTTGTTTGTGGGGGGTGGAAATTAATTTCTAGAGTAAATCTTCAATTCGGGAAAGCATACACAACCAAGAAAATGCGCGGAAATTCAAAGAGAAAGCTCCTTGGATTTATTTTTTGTTTTGCTAAGGGCTTTCTCTATTATTTCTCCTCTCCCTTTCAGCCTTTTTTCTCTGACATTTTTCGTTTTCTGGCTTTGGTTTTGCCTTTGCTTTTTATTCATCGAGCTAATTATGCGCTACAATGCGTCTCCGTGGCCATTGTGCGAACTTTTCGCCACCAACAACTGTCTGGCTTCTCGCTGGTGCGGTGGTGGTGCGGCTTCATGGCTTCCAAAATGGCTAAGTTCAAGGACATAAACTGCGGCATGTCTGTTAATGGGGGCCTAGCAGGGGGTAAAGTTGCCAGGCAACGGCTTAAAAAGAAAAAAAGAGGAACCCCTCTACCCTTTTATTTCACATTTCAATTAAAGTTTGCCCATTTTGGGAGCGAGCAACTTAAGCCGCAGGCTCTTGTGGCTTTCAGATAAAAGAGGAATTTACGGTTTAATTGGAGGCCCAGCTAATTATTTTATAGCTCTGCCTATAAATCTGGATACTTTAGAGTAGTCGGGAACATCGATTCTGCACAGTTCAAACCGTTTGATAACCCCACAAAAAAAGCGCCATCCATAATGCTCGCCGATGTGTTGCTGCCGGCCATAAATCACGCACAGTGGCTGCCAAAAGTTTATGCCTCGCGGCAGCAGCAAACTGTCAAAGCATCTGCTCATTACGCCGCGCCACTTTCAGTTCAGTTCAGTTCAGTTCGGTTCGGTTCAGTTGGACTGTAAACTGGTCAGTTGGTGGTCAGATATCGAAGCGAAGGAGTGTCCAAGGGAAGGAGGAAGCGGGACGGGACCCAATGCTCATTATACTTGGAACTCAATTTTTTTTATTTGAGCTCTAACCAATGTGCAGTGGCAAAGGATTCGATTGGGCCACCACACATAGTACTAAATGTGGACGCGCTTTTTTGGGCACTGTTAGAAAGGGTTGAGAATTTTACTATTTCTACCCCAAACAAAATTTAAAGAATTGATTATATGAAAAAAATATATATATCGAATAATAAAAATAATTCTATATTTCCCGCATTTTAATTTCCACATAAATTTTATGAATAATTGTTCCCAGTGCCTTTTTTAAACCAGTTGGCATTGCAGTGCGAACATTTGGCCCATTGTTGTCATTGGTGCTCATTGCTAATATTGGTAGCTGTCGGTCCATTGCAGCACCAGTCGATGGCAGTGTCAGTGGCAGTGGATATGGCACACTCTCCCCTCTCGCACCCTCTGGCATTCCGACAGCCAACATTCGCCTCATTCATGTGTTTTATTGCCACACTCACCAGGACTCGCACACACACACACTCACAGATACCAAACAGCACCGGAAGCAACTGACCCCATGCCATCAGAGTTAGGAGCAACAACAGAAACAGAAGCAGGAGCAGGATCAGGACTAGCACCAACCGGAGGAGCATAGGAACCAGGAGGAGAGACGTACACTCTACCCATATATAGTATTTATGCCCCATATGTTGGCTGTGCCATATCTCCGTGGGCATAAACCACAACTCAACGACTGGCACAGCGGAACTACAGCGGCATCAACAGCAGCAGGAGGAGGAGCAGGCCCAGAAAATAAGTTCAGGAGGCTGGGCAGTGGCCACTGGTTCACTTTCAGGCTCATTACCGCAACTAGGGGGTAAGTTCAGGCTCTGAAAAATAAATCAAGAGGCCAGTTATTAGAAATTCGTTAATAAAAAGTTAGGAATGGTTTTTAGAAGCTTATAGAAAATTTTAAATATTTAGAAGGATGATTTCTTTACATTTCTAAACCATAAATTATTTAATATAAAATATTTTTAATAACATTTTAGACTTGGAATTGCCTAAAATATTTATTTTTACCCGGAAACTCTTCTATATTTCTTACTATTTTAATTATTATTAATTATTTCTTCAACTCCAAAACCATTTTCGTGGTAAACAAAAAACATGCAAAGACTCTTGAGAGTTTTTAACCAACAAAAGAATATAAAAACATATTTTAAGGCACTTATATAATATCTTTTGTCTTGAATTTACACAAATAATCAACTTTATCCAAAACAAAACCATACATAATAAATGTATAAACATTCAAACCACTTCAAAAGCCAAAAGAGCTGCTTATTGGCCTTAACCGAACATGAAAAATGGTCAAGATGAGGACAGCTAGCTATTTTGGCCAACTTCACATACCGAAAAACGGGACAAACCAACTAAGGACAACTGAGGATAACTAAGGATTTTGTTGTCTGGTGTTTCGGATTTTAATCAAGTTGCTATATAGAGAGCAGAGTAGAGCAGGGGGAGTAATCTAGGGGAGTCTGGCTTTTTGTCATTCCCATAAATCCATTAAATTTTCAACAGACAACAAGAAAGTGCAAGCGTCAGCAGATTTTTGGCTTCCACACACGGACATACACACAGCTACACAACTGCTGAGCAATAATATTTATTGTCATTTATTTTATTTCACATTTAAGTGACTCGACGCCCCCGCCGGCCCCTCTCGGCCAGAGCTAATAAGCTGCAGTAATAAATTATGCGGCATGCAGCATATAAATTATGCGCAATTAACTACAAACATTTTTGCATAACTGCACAAAAATGTTTGTCGCCTGCAACTCTCTCTAAAATATATATTTAAAATCCCCCGAAAAACTTTGCCCCTGAACAACAGTTTAGTTTTGAAATAGATATATGTATATATATTAGAGGCAGATAAAGCCATGGGTCATGTTTAGTGTTTGCACAAACACACACTTCTCGTACACACGCCTAATGAGCAATATTAAATGAATTTAAATTCGGTTTTAAGTGGCGAAATAAACTCGTATTAATTGCTGTTTGCTGCCATTTCGAACGCAACAACCACTTGGGCTTTATGGGCCTCTGATTAAAGTTTATATTAGCCTTTAACAATAGATGGGAGAGCTCCAAATCAGAGACATTGTCATGGTAAGATTTTAGTACAGACCTTGGAGAGTCTATGCTAGAAAGTAAACACACACACAAAAGATGTTGTCTAAAAGCAGAAATTTAAATTTCAAATGGAATCTCTAAGTGAGTTTCTATGTTTATTGCCCTGCTAAAAGTTGTTGTTTATGGTCTTAGCGTTGTGGAATTTGTTTACTAAATCAAAATGCCTCTTGCAAGACTCGCAAAAATATTAATTGCTCGAATCGCATTGCCGGCAATCACAGGACCTAAGCTCGCATTGTTATGCGAACGGAGGAAGGGGGGGGTGGGAGCCTGCATTTAAATTTATGCGCAACTTAACGCTTCAAAATTGAGTGCAACGAACGCGACGCGGCCCGAAAACAGGAGCAACAGTCGCATCAAGTATACGCCATGGCAGCCGGAAGCGAGACTTGGAGTGTTTGCCTGACTCCTGCGCTCAGAGGACTCGAGGTACCCCTTTGCAAGAAGCAGAAGGGGGTACCAACAAAGCGCGACAACAACAAGGACAGGCCATGCCTGCCTGGGTTCATGTTTTCTTTGCCGCTTTTAATTTCAAAAATTTATGCGCTCGCGCCACGCTAAGCGTAAAATAACGATGCCGGGCCAAGTCGGCAATACGACAACATTGTTACAGATACCCTGCAATTGTGGGTATGCTGTATATAGAGTTACATGATGAGTGAGGGAATTCTGCAGAAGTTTTAAGAGTTTCATTCAAGACATTCATAGCTGTAAGCAAAGTAACATAAAAGTGAAATTACTATTTTCTAGAATTAATTTACATTGATTTCAGGCTTTGATTTGGAATTTTGATATATTTTTTGGCTTTATAAAAATTAGTTTAAGAGTTTTAAAAATCCTAGTAAATCCCCAAATATATTCCAAGTCAAAACTTCACCTCTTTAGTGATATTTTTTCCCTAGCAAAGAGCACTTTCCATTCGGCCTGCCAATTATAACATTTTCTGAATCTTTGTTATTGTTTTTGTTTTGCCTTTTGCCTTTTTTGTTTTCTGTTGGTCCCCAGTCCTTTTCCCTGGTGCCGCTGCACTCGCTCGCAACTGGCAACTTGATCCTTTGCCGCCATTTCGCAGCAGCAGTAGGAACTCCTGCACTCCCGCCGAGCTCCAGTCCTCGAAGCATACCCAATTCCCAGACCCAGTCCCCCCCGTAGAATGCACTCCATTAAACTCTGCCGTTGACTTTGTTGCTCGGCACACACACCCAGCACACACCCAGCATCCTCGTCGTCGTCACACTGAGCTGAGCGCTCTCGCAAATTTTATTTATTAAAAGGAGGGTTACGCCGTACAAGTCAAGTGGCTCAGCTCGAAAACAATTAAAATGAAGTTTTCTTTTTGAGTTGCGTTTTTGCATGGGGAGCAGCAGCAGCAGCAGCAGCGAGCGAGAATGTTTTGGTTGCAGTTTCAGTTTCAGTTTCAGTCTCGGTTTCTGCATGTTGCCTACTTGAGGGCGCAGCCGAGCCGAGCGTAAGATCTTAATGAGTTTTTGGCTAGTTTCGCATGCTCCACTGGTGTTCCCATATAGTCCATAAAGTCCCCCCAGTCGCAGATACACAAATCTTGCCGAAAGAATGGCATAATTAATTGCCGTTGTCATTGTAGTCTCTGTGTGCCTTTGCCTTTAGTGTTTCTCGGAAAGCTTTTCGTACTCTCAGCGCCTCGGTTAAATGTTGCATGCAAATGTGATGGTTTGATCCGGGGATACAGGGATCCGGGGATCCGGGGATACAGGTTACAGGAATCCATGAAAGGACCCGGTGTTCCGCATCCCACTGGCAAAATGGCGGTGGTGGCACGGCGTCTGAAAGGTGCATTCTATTTGGGTCACCTGCCGTGCGTAACGGTTCGTGAATATTCAATGGATTCAGGGTTCTCCAGGAGGAACGAGCTATCAATTACCGAGCTCCCAGTTGGACCAGTTCCATTTTTAAATAGGAGTTGTGGGAGGAGCTTACAGATTGAGCTAGATTTCAGGGAGGAAAATGTAGTTTACATGCCTTTCTGCCTTTATAAGGCAGAGAAACTGTTTTTGAAATCATTTAAAAGTAGGCTATGATTTTTGTATATTTTACAGCATTCTTTTTGGCTTAGGAATTTTAAATAGTTTTTTTCTCTTGGTTTCTGATTTCGGATTTCTTTAAATGAAAATAGAGAAAAGCTGACACTTTAAAGCTTTCAGTTTTTCAATAATTCAAAATCGATTTTTATAAAATCCCGGGTTTAAAATTGTATAAATCTCACCCTCAGTCCCTTGTCACCTTTTGTCAGTTTCCTGAGCAAATGTTTGCTTATGAAGAAATACAAAAAGACACCAAAGCTCTAAGAAATCGAGTTCCAAAGTCTCACCTCTCCCTTCGTCCTGAGCTCCTCAACTAACCCAACAGCAGTTTGTCTTGCTGCCTTTATGTGTGGGTTTAAGTGTTAGTGCTCCTCCTACCCCTATGTCTGGGTGCAATTTTGCGGCGTGAAACCATTTAGCACGCAATGAGGTGCTGCCAGGCTTCCGAGAGCGAGACTAAAACCAAAACCAAGACCAAGACGTTGAGGCGCGGATGCAGCTCGTCAAACTTGCCCCGTGTCTTGAGCAGATGCCGATGTGGCTTAGACGACTGAGCTGGCAACAGATACCCAAACAGGAAATTCCTTTGGCAACAAATTTTCATTAAGGTTTCGCCATCTTTTGGAGGGGCTTATAATTCCAGCGGTGAGTTAATGCTTACTGGGGAAAATCGACACAACTAGAAGGATATGAAGGATGTGAGAAAAGGAAACAAATGTTATTTTTATTTACAAAAAATTAAAGAAAATATTTGATATACTATATGAAGACTTTTACTCAGAACAATTCCAACTGAATATTTAATTTCCCTTTTCTAAAATACATTTTCCTTTTAACTATATATATTTTCTTCCTTTGATAACAACTCATTAGTTTAAATTGGCTTCTCTTTTTGGCATTGCATGTTCTTCAGTGAAAGGACTCTATACTTTGACAGCTGCCTTCCCATACATTAGCAAAAGTAGAGAGCAAAAAAAAAAAACGAAACAATAAAGGCGAAAAAGTTGCAGCACACATTGCAACTAATTCTATGCTTTTGTATTCTTTTTATGCACTTGCGACATTGTTGCACGAAGCACCCCTGGCGAAACTTCATCTGCCATCAACATCCTCCGAATGGCGAAGGAGGAGCCATCGTTTAGCATAGCTGCGAGGGAGGAGGGGAAGAGCAAGAGATTAAGGCACTACATTTTAGCAAACTTTGCGGCATTTTCAGCAATTTGTGGTATTTTACTATTTAATCCTTAACTGTCTCGGGTGTCGCCCTAATACAGAGCGAGCTCTCTGCCCTTTGGCCCACCTCTCCTTCTGGCCCACATACCGTCTTTCAGCCTGCCACAAGCCATCAACAGTTTGTTTCAAATCAGACAACTACAACTACAACTACAGCTTGAGCTGGCTACAACAACAACCACAATGACGACGACGATGACATTGTGTGGCACCTGGTGTGTGCAAGTCCTGTTCCTTCACCAACTTCTGGGTCCTACAGCCGCTTTTGCTCTGCTCTCCAGCTTCTAAGCCATTGTTACCCTCATCCTAGACACAGTCATTGTGTGCTCCGCCTAGTCCTTGTATTGTGCCTGTGTGTGTGTGACTGTGTATTAGTGTGTGTTTCCTCGTATGCCAGAACTGCCAAAAGTACTGCTCTCCCTGCCCAAGTTGAGCTCTCTGTTCGCGTTCGCTGCAAAGTTTAATTAAAGTCGCGCTACAACTTTTGATATGTTCTTCGAGTTGCCTGCCGCGCGCTTCCGCTTCCGCTGGTTGTGCTTCTTCCAAGTAGCAGCGAGTACAGTGGGCCACAAGTGGTTATGGTTTAGGGGAAAATATATGAAATAAGTAGGGTAAGGGATATCTATTGGGTTGAAGATGGGTTCAAGAACTAATACTTTGTGTTTTATAATTAATAATTGGTTTTCAAGTTGGATCTAGAAGATTTTCTTTACTTCTTTATCGCCTTTTAAATGTATTTCTAGGACTAGGATTTCTAGGACTTCTAAAAGAGTAAAAGTCATTACAAAGCCCCACTTTGGCCGCCTTACAAATGTATGTTATGAGTCTCTAAAAAAACTGTACCTGTGTTCACTTTCCAGTTCAAGTTTTTGATAATAACGAATGCCATTTGTGTGCAAGCATGTCACTGTTCCATGTTGGCGCGGCAAATTCTGTGTGTGTGTTGGGCTTGAAAGGACTTACATACTTGGCTCAAATCTTCGTACGACAGTTTCGCCTGCATAGTTTTTGTTTAGTTTGCTGTTGAATGTTTTAGTTTTCATATCAACTCTGTTGCACATGAATGAGTCCTCAGCACCGAACCCGGGCCCGTATCGGAATTGGTAGCGGTGGCGGCAGCGGTGGCTGTGGGTGAATTTGTGGCCTGCCTATGACAGGCACTGACAGGTTGCGATGGTCTTATGGCTGCTCACCTCTGAAATAACTGATTCTGATTGGGATTCTGCCAGTTGAAATTCTAAAATTTATTTCCTTATTATTTTTGATCCAATTTAACGACGGAGACATAAACAGGCGAGGACGACCGACCATTATTATTTCTATAAAATATTCATAATTCGGCTTTTATCGTGCGAAATGTATAAATTGGTCGTTGTATTTGATGCCCTTACATAAAAAGGTGGCCTGATCTTTGTGTTTCTTTATTTGGGTTGAAATTTAAAATTGAAATTTTGTAAATGAATATATTAACTTTCCGATAGAACCGATGTTTACGTTCAACAGTGGCTTTAGATATGAAAACATTTAGACAAAATGAAATACATTTAGAGCATTTAGAGTTCGTTTATTGCTGCATATTGTACGAATTTTATATATTTATATGGAAGCATTGTGTGTGCAGGCAGGCGAACAAATTGACAGCATTATGAAAGGTCAGGTCAGAACGGGGCAAGCCGTATTTATATATATTAGCCTGGCACGTAACTAAAAAGGACATTCCATTGTCCCATAATGTCGGGCAGTTAGCACACACACAGTCACAGGGATACATACCCTTATGGGCGCAGCAGTTGTCCTTGCTCGTTCTCGATTCAATTCCGAATTTTCTTAGCCAGCGATGGGACCTAGTCCTTTGGTCCTCTGGCTTTGCCCCTTGGCAACACATGCGCGCATCCTCCCGAATGCCAAATGCAAATTTTATTTATGAATATGATTTCTGGCAACAAACAATGGGACACACACGCACACACACAAGAAAAACCCCACAAAAAATAAACAACAAAAAAATTATATATATTTTCGGTTTGACAAACTCATACAAATGGCAGGACTAACTGGGCGTGGGGCGTGGCTGCAGCTGTTAACCCTTTGCTCCTTCTTCGCCGGGGAGTTGGGCGATTGTCTGTGCGTGCCAAAAATTTAGCATTCTCTCTGCTGATCCTGGATGCTGCTGGCGCGTGTTAAAATAATAAAATATGCTGCTGTTTGCTCGTGGTCGTAGTCATGATGCTGGTCCTGGTCCTCCATCCTTGCCATAACCGCAGAGTGCAGGAAATCAAAAATTGAGGAAATGAAATTTGGTTATTAGTCAGCGTGCGACGAATGGCAAAGACCAAAAGCCAGGATGGCAGCCAGGGAAATGGGAAAAAGGGAAATGCAAAATGAAAAAGAGGACGAGAACTGTCGTCTGGTAGGTGTGGCAGCTGGTCACTCGTCCTCGCTGGGCCCTCGAACAATAATTATAAATCAACGCCAGCACTCGAATCAAGTCTAGACAATGCCTGACAAAGCCAGTGGCCATACACTCATTTTGGAGATTTTTAATGGAATGGTTTTTGGATGACCATCCCTGTTGACCACGAAACGAGTCGCTTGGCCGTCTGCCCACGCGGTGAACACACCCGTTGATTCAGCAGACATCCACAGACACTCGCTACCCTTCCCCTGAAAAATGTATCAAATTAAAATTTTTGTCATAATAAACAGTTAATCAGGGATGGAAAAAAACGTGGTGAGCTGCAAATGAATTAAAAAAGTCACTCACAGATTACAAATATATATGAATATATATGAATATATATCATAATTCAAAATGAGATGTCATGGCAACGCCAGAGTGTCATATTAAATGTAATTAATTTAAGAGTGAATTTTATTAAAAATTGGAACTAATTGAATTTGTGTTTGTGAATGTCAGTTATTCAAGGATTTAAGCGAGTGAAAAAATAATAATACAGAAATATTGGGAGGACTTTTAGGTTATTCTCACTTTTTATTTATAATATAATAATTTGATTTTGTTTCCTTTTAAGGAATTTAATTTAATATATATTAATTTAAGATATAATAATTATATTTTGTTTCATTTTAAGGAATCACGTAATTTTGCGGCTTCACCCTTGTTCAACACTAGCTGAGAGTTTTTATTAATTATTATCATTTAGAGATGGAAAACCATGCAATAATGAAAATTCTAGTCAGTCTTTCCTTCCCCTCTTGTCACCTTAAATATTTCAATACTATTTCCTCTTAAGGATTCCTCAATTTGCGGCACTACAATTGTTCAACACTGGGTTTTTCCACTTCTTCCGGCATCAATAAAACCATTCCCTGGGGGTTTTATAGGAAAAAAATAAAAATAACAAGAAAGAAAGCTAACTTTGGCCAGCCAAAGTTTGTATACCCTTGCAGGTAACAATTAAAATTTATCATAACTAAGCCAAAAATGCATTAATTTCGATTCGGAAAGCAGTTTTGTGTTAGTTTTAATTAGTTTAAAAAAACTGCATACCAAATTTAAAATTTTAAGAAATCAAAATTTTTGGCCATTTTTGCTTATTTTAATGATGTAACCCCTTATCAAATTTCGCAAAAATGGCCAAAAAATCGATTTCTTCCGGACATGTCTAGAAAGATTCCCCTGTTGATGCTGATCAAGAATATATATGGTTTATGGGGTCGGAAATGATTCCTTGACTTAGAAAAATATTATTTTGT
>VNKB01003593.1:0-19461 GCA_008042735.1 Drosophila leontia
CGACCAAAGCATAAAGATTTGGTTAAATAAGCACACTAAATTTCATGAGAATCGGTAAAGCCGTTTCGGAGGAGTGCATAAAAAAATAAGATTCCTCCTTGTCCTACCGAAACTGCCATGATGTAAAAGATCTTAGCTATCCTATCTCTCAAGTTGAACCGAACTGCATAAGCACACTAAATTTCATGAGAATCGGTGAAGCCGTTTCGGAGGAGGGAATAAAAAAATAAGATTCCTCCTTGTCCTGCCGAAAGTTTTCATTTATATGTATTGGTGCGTTGCTCTGCCATAAGCAACGTTTGGGCACCCCTGTTATACAGCGGTAATAAATTACAAATTGACTCTCCATTTTATTTAGAAAACGTTTGTATGGGAAATAGAAAAATACTGTTTTGAGGAATTTCCCGGCAATTATTCGAATTTTTCTCACCTTTTAAACCTTCCCTAGACCTCCACGAATAATTCAAGACCAAGATAAGATAAATCCGTTCAGCCATTCTCGAGTTTTAGCGAGACTAATGAACAGCAATTGATTTTTATATATATAGATATAAAACTACTATAACTGAAAAGCTATCTTCTTTTCACTTTTAGTATGTGTTTTTGTAATATTAAATTTATTTAAAAGGAATTTTTGCATATTTACACCTCTTAAACATTGATTCTTTTCCAGCTTTAGGATCCACCCACAAAAGTTACTTTGCCTTGTTTTTTTTTATTGAAAAACAGGTGAAGTTTGTTTGTGATTATGAATATGAAAAGGCAAAAACAAGACGTAGTTACAAGCATAACAAGTTATAAAGACTTTTTTATGATGGCTGTAAAATGTTGGTTTTGATAAATACATTTAATAATGTACAATATTTCAGTACATTTTTTGGGCGGTTCAATGAACCTGTTAAAAAATAGGATAGATTTGCTAAGAGTTTAAAATAATAAGAACACCCTGTCAATTTAAAATGTTTCTTAGTGAAAATAGAAATCGGCTCTAAATATTGTTAATTATTTTTCTATAATTTTAACTTTATTCTGAAAATTCAGGGAAGCCTTATAAAAATTTTAAAAATATTCGAATTTTGTGTCCTATTTGTTATTCTTATTACAGACATTTTTCCATATTTTTACTTAAGGTCCTGTGTTACCATTGCAGTCTTTTTGTACTTGTAGCTTTAGAAATAACTTCTTTAAAATAAATAATAATAATAATAATAATAAGGTAAACCCCCCATAGAAATATTTGGTGTTTTGTTGCTACTATAATTTTGTGCCCATTTGTGCACCGGCACACACACATGACATGTGTCAATGTTGTGTCGGCGGCAGTGTGTACGATTTATTTCACACATTTTCGCAATACGGATATACAGTTACAATATGAAGGCGAAATTCCCCCACGTCCATTTAAGGAGATATATACGTATGAACATACATATATATATCCACATGCAAATCCGGGGTGTACGCAACAAGTTGAGGAGCCCGCGACATAAACACATGTATGACTAATGGCCAAGAAGAATGAAGATGGAAGAAGGCAGGCCAACGTGCAGAACAAAAATCAACGGGACAAGAAAAAAAATATAACATGGGCAAAAATGCGGTGAATTGTAATCCAATTAATGGACTGCGTCTTCAATGTCTCGCCTCGTAGCCGTAGAAACGTGAGTGCGGCAGCCAATCACGTATTAAAAAAACCTTGCCACTTCTTCGTTATGGGGAATACAGTGGAAGTTGGCTATGAAATACTGCAGAGAAGTTTGTACTTCTCAGATGATAAGATATTCAAAGACCTGCTCCCATAAAGTGACAAAAAGATAATAAGAATAAATAAAATATCGCATGAGCATTATAGATAACAAGAACAAAAGCTGAAGTTTAATGTGCTTGACTTTAGGATACTCAGTATACTTAGTTTGCTTGTTAATTTAATGCCTTAAAATATAATACTAACAATTTTAGTTATAAATTTTCTGTAAAAGTATTAATTTAAGAGCTAGGTCTATCGAGCCATCTGAGGTTATTCACTTGAAGTTTGTCCCTGGTTATAACACCCTCGCCATCTACTGGATACTGGGTATAAAAACTTTATCAAATAACATTTGAATGGGTAAATTTATTATGTGTTTTCAAGTTGTCACAGATATTAACTTTTGTTTATCATCTATCATGGTTGGTGAACTCTTTTAAACATGACAAAGAATGAACAAATATTGTAAACTACTCGAAACCAAACAAATATTACGTATACGTCGAAGTTCTGTACACTTTAAAGAACTAACGAAACACTGTTTAATATTAAACAATATATAAAAATTTAATTTAAACTCAAATAAGTGGGAATAATAAATAAAACTAAGATCATTTTTGTAGAAGATAAAATTTAAAATTAAATTAAATCTTTATGCACCAAATAAACTCCATATATTCTATATATTTTTCTAGTTGTTCTTAACCCACATTTACTGTTCTACCATAAATGTCATTGCAGCTCAAAAATAACCCACCAGAACGTTGTAGAGAATCGAAAATAAACATTAGAAATGAAATGAAAGGTCTATTAAAGAGTATGTGGCATGTGACTGAGTGCAGAGACAAGCGCCAGCCTTTGTTTTCCCCCAAATTACAACAGCAACAAAAACCAAAACAATAGCAAATAAATAGAGAGAGAGCGTTTTTCAAGAAAATAATCATGCCTGCGTTATTTTGTTGTTCTTCGTGTTGTTCGGGAAAAGACGAAGACAGGCAGCGGAAGCGGGAAAATGAACTCAAAAATAAAATTAGACAAATAAACCAAATTTTTCTTGCTTTTTTTATAATGTTTTTAAATTTATATGTTTAGCATTGGGCGATAGCAAAAGGAAGGTGAAATTTTTGTAGAGGTGATTTCTGTTCAAAACAAAATGTTGAATGAATTTTAAAGGCTATGTCTAAGAGGTATATTAATTGAAATGTTATAAATACTTACATATTTATTAAAAGGGAAGTCTTAAATATTCAAATAAAAAGTTATTATACATAAAAGAACTATTGTTCTTAACTTAAAAGTTAGATGATATTACTTTTAAGTCTCAACCCAAACTAAATCAATATTTATCTAAATTTTAATTAAAGCAACAACTCTACTCTCAATGAACTTCCGGATGCCCTCGGTCGTTTGATATTTATTCCGCTTGAGGCAATTACCAAATTCACATAATTAGAGAGCCTATAAATAGTGTGTCCAGCAGTTTTAGAGCCACCTGAACACGTGCCACACGAGACCTATTTGGATTCAGCAGCCTCCTTGCCTCCAACATCGTTGCCACAACAGAACACTCAACAGCCAAAGTCCAACCAGGTAATCATTGCTGGCTTTTTTGCTTATTTTTGGATCTGTCAACCCTTCTCGTGTCTGGTTTGCTTAATTTTCCCTTAATGTGGGCGAGGAAGGGGGAGCCTGCTTTGCTACTGCTAGATTGTTTATATTTAGCCTTTCTCATGCGCTCGCGTTTGCCAAACTGTCTATAATATGTCCATCAAAGTGTCTCTTGTGCCGGTACGCGCTGCGTTGACGGTTTGACAGCCATTGGCGGTACGCACAGGACAGCCGCATTTTTGGGGGGGATATATAAAAAAACAATATAAAGATAAACAATCAGATGGGGGGGCGGACGTGATTGCTACCATATGTCCGGTCGGATCAATGCGACCAATAATGTGCTTATCAAACTGTTTCGGCGCATCCAATTAATACACTTCATGGCCCCTCAACCTCAGCGCACTCCTGCCCGTCTCACTCCGCTCGTGACTGTCGGCTATAATGAAACTAATTAGCATTTGACAAACACCATTCCTCATCATATATATTGGCTCCATACAGTGGGTTTAAGGAAACAAAATAGGAAAGTAAACTCTTAAATAACAGATTTATTCTATCTTTATAAGATAAACTGCCTTTATGGTATGTATAAGTATTTAAAACTCATTTACAGTCGCTATTTAATTTTAATATGTACTCTAATTTAGTCAATATATCATTATTATCACCTATTTATGATTATCTATGATTAGCATTATCTAATTTTAATAATTTACTAATTTAATTTAACGTAATTCAAAGGAAACGGAAGCAGTAAGTGAGGGTGGAGGGCCCCTTGTTTGCTTTGACCTCTGTTTAGATTTAGAAATTAGAATCTAGTTACCCATAAAATATATATTAGGGTATTCATAAAATGAAGATAGGTGATGAATAAAATGTACTAGATAAATACAAAATGTTTAAAAAGAAACTTCATAAGAAATAGTTTAGCTTGAATCAACTGAAAAGCCCTTTGACTTTCCGGTTATAAATGCAAATAAATATTTCCAAGTATAATTTATACAAATTTGTTGATTTTCTAACTAGTTTCCTTTCAAAGGATAACAATAAAAAAATATTTGTGATTAAATCAAACCTCCAAACTAAAATCCCAAAAACAAAACACTTCCGACCCACCGTATTAATAAAGAAAACAAATAAGTACAGGACCAAATGTAGGAGGTTTCGTACTCCAGTTGGAAAAACAAATTATAAGCTCCCACAAATAATGATACACAGCAGTCACATGGAGAATTGGAATCAAGATAAATACGAGTGCTATGTAGTATGTGGTTTTGTTCGCTTTTTTTCAGCAATTTGTTCGATTTGCTAATGCGAACAGCTTAGGCAAATATTTTGGCATAAAAGTCAGCAAGTGACAAAATAGTAGCTATTAATTGTTTGTAAGCCGACTGAGTTGCTCGCCGTCTAAACATGGCCAGTGCGAGTCAATAGTTGTTGTTGATTGTTTGGTTTCGAGCGAAACAAAGCCGCCTGAAAATGTTGTTAACCTCAAAAACCGCCAAGAACGTCAACAAGTGAAACTTGGATTTGGTGGGGCTAAAAGTAAGATACACTAGGAAAAGAAGTTTCATTATTTTGGGACATTTTTGGAACTCCTAGCTCTTGTCTTTATAAAATGGGCCTTAAGCTGTCAATGTCCAGATAAAATTTTAAATTGGTATTAAATAATTTAGATGTCAAATATGTACTCAACCATAAAATATAAATACTTTAATACCAAATTTAATATGAAATTAAATATTAATTAATATGAAATATAACTTTTGTTGTACGATTTTAAACATTATTTGGTAATCCGTAGTATAATAAATATTTCTGTTATATTTTACCGGTCTTTAAATTGATTTTTTTTTTAAACAAAACATCTTTAAGTAAAATTATTTTTTAAAAAATATATTTGGAGCCGGAATGGATGACCAAAAATAAAGAAAATATAATTAAGAAAACCTTAACTTCTAAGTACTACAAAATCTCCCCTTTCCAGACTTTCTCTCCCTCACAGCCACATTTTATTCCAAGTGTAGAGAAACTAGAGATTCAGTCGTCGGATTTAGACACCCCCTGCAAAAAGGTTGACGTAACGAGTCTAGAAACCAGCTAAAAGCCAAACTCTTAGCATTTCCAGGCATATTTTTTTTTTTTGGTGGTATTGAAACAGCTGTCTTGCCCATATCCGTGGCATTTGAATGGAAACCACACGCGCGCGAATTAATAAACATTTTAGCACTTTTATGCAGCAGCAGCGGCACCAAAACTCAACTCACCAGCGGTTTCTGGAGAGTCCAAACCACAAAGACAGGAAAAACGCAGCGGATATCAGAAATCGAGAACCTGAAAAATCACAGCGACGAATCCGAACATGAACGCTTGTTTTTATTTTAATTGACTGTTTTTAGATATGTCATAATTTGCCCATGCACTTGGCTATTTTTAAATATTCCTCTGATATTTAGTTGTTTGTTTTCCTTTTATTTTTATGTTCTGTTCATTTTCTGCGCCTTGAGATCGTCTCTCACTCTCTCTCTCTCTCCACACTGTTGTAACGGTTAAAATTCCTGTCTGCACATGCGAGTTTTACTTCACTTCTTTGCACTCGGCGGCTTTCATTTGTTATTTGTTGTTATCACACTGGCAAAAGGCGTACAAAGGCACAATGTAAGCTAATTTAAATTGAATTCAGCGCCCGGGAGCAAGTGGAAAATAAGGAAACCGCAAAAAGGCGAAACCGTCAACGCGGCGACGTTAAAATTAGCACTGAAAAGCGCCTATGATTTCTTTGCGGACTGCGCCTCTCACCGTTCGCCCACCAGAGATGACAGCTTTTTTGGAGCCATAACTAATAGCCAGATCAACAAGTGAAAATATAGAAAAGCTAGTACCCTGTAGAATCGCCGCTGAAAAATATTAAATTAAGGGAAAAGGAAATTGATGTCTCCAAAAATGTAGAAGTCATGGAACAATAATAAAAAAAAGGTATAGTATAGTATAGAAATTACACCCCAAATATAGGAGAACTTTAATTTTACAATTTGCGGATTTATTTCAAGGACCCAATTACACTCCTAAATCCGTTTTAGTTTTAAAAGTTAATCGCGCATCACTTTTAAAACACAAAAATTCGTTTGAAAAAATAAACAATTAAACAAAAAATATATATTTATTGAAGCTTATATATTTTAATTGAGTAAAAAGTTTTAAAAGACATACTGATGCTTCTTAGTTCTGATATAGTCAGAATTTACTTTTTAAAGCTAAATGGACAACACTGTTCTCCCCAACTGCTCACTCTCTCTCTGCAGCCGGCGCTCTCTTTTGAAGAAGATTTTTGTAAACAAAACCGCGATACGCATATTGTTGCTGCTAATACTATTGTTGTTGTTCTGATAAACGCTAATTTGCCTATTGATATTGATGTTAATTCTCTCGCACATACAGTCGCGCTCACGACAATAGCAGTTAAGTGGAGTGCAAATGAATAATTTACTTAATTAAAACATAAACTTTTATAGTATTTTGTTAAAATAATATATATTTTTTAAGTTTATTCAGTAATGAAGAAACACTATTAATAAAAAACTTTGTATAAAAAAATAATAATAATTAGTTAATATTAATAATAACATTAATTTACACAAAAGAGGTACAAATAATTATTATATTTATAATTATATCTGAGAGTTTAATCTTAAATTTATTCGCTCCTGGAAAACTACTTAAAATCTTAGAAAATCTTACTATTACCTTGTCCACAGCTGTTCTCATTTATTTGAGAGTGGGTGTGTTTTGTTTACTCTTTTGGAGCTGCTTAAAAAACAGATTCAATTGCTGTGATGGCCTCTATTAAATCACATTTCACTAGAGATCCTCTGTACTTCCTGACCAGCATATGTCCTTGTTCAAAGTTCTTTAAAAATAACTTAAAAGCCTGCCAACTGTGTCTTTATATACATATTTAATAGTCAAAAGTCCCGAATCCTTATCAGAGCTTCAATATTAGTTATTAGTTGTGGGACTATTTAACTTTCTATCGTCTTCATCCTGCCTCAGTTCTGTTCTCTACCATAAATCCTTGTATGCCCTAACCAACAATTGCCTGTCTTTCTCCGAACTGGTGGACTCGATGCGCAAAAGGTGCCTGTAGTTACTCCAGTCCTTGATGCCGTGGTGGAACATCACCTCCAGGATCATAAGTTGCTCGTATAGCACATCCCATCCCACGCCAATGGTGGCCGCGCACGTCTCGAGGAGCCAGCGGAAGGAGTAGGG
The DNA here is from genome assembly GCA_008042735.1 of Drosophila leontia. NCBI lineage: Eukaryota > Metazoa > Arthropoda > Insecta > Diptera > Drosophilidae > Drosophila > Drosophila leontia. The sequence goes on from VNKB01003593.1 coordinate 7,628, forward strand.
GAAATACGGACGCAGCGCTCGTTTGTCCACCTCCCGAATTTTGCTCGTAAACCCATGCAAGAGCCAGCAGTCAAAGTTGGAGATTTGCAGCACTAACTCCTCCAGGACTGGTGGCTTTTGTTCCGAATCTTCCCCGAAAATGCCATTTGATTCTGTCTCCGACTCACTGCTATTAATCAGCTTCTTCTCCAGATGGCGACGTGGCAGATCCAGGGGCACTTCCAACGGATCCATGTTCTCCTCTTCGAAGGTTTGTAACGAGCTAAGGGTGTCGAGCAGAACCTCCTCATCATTATTCAGTTTAATCAGGTAGCTGGGTGTCGCTGTAATCTCCCAAAAGGGATTGGAGGCTTCCAGACGTTCCCGCATCGCCTGTCGCTGCTGTATTCTGGCCAGATAGGCGGCGCCATAGGTGGCTGTGGGTTGACGGAATTGGAAGTCCGGTCGCTTCTCCTTCCTTCTAAGCTCATTAATCCATACCTCGGATTTAATGTCACAATTGGCACGGAATTCCCGCGTAGTTGGAGCCAGAGTCGCAAGGGGCTGAAAAATACCCACCTTTTCGATGTCTTCCTGGCAGGCGACCTCCAGCACATGCATCTTTAACCCGCGCTGAGCGAAATATTGCTTCAATTCGTTGGTTTCCCCGACAAAGGGATCTAGATTCCGTTGTGAGTGATCCACGTGCATGAAGTCGGGAATCTGGATGTTCAGGGCGCCGTCCTGCACTTGATGCCGGATCCGTTGGAAGTATGTGTGAGCGGGAGTCAGGCTGGGCTGAAACTCAATGTGATTTTTGGCTACGCTATCTTCAATGGACTCGCCAAAGTGCTGCTTAAGCAGGGTCTCGATGGTGTGGGTCATATTCTCGTATTGACGCTGCATAGCCTGAGTTCCCTGCACCTCGTATTGGCCGTAATCCTGCTCCTTCTGCTTGCGCTCTTTTATAAGAAAATCATCTACCTGACAATCCGTTTTGTTTGCCACACCAAAGCGACGAGCAAAGCTCTGATTGTATTGAGCAACAATTTCTTTTCTCATCTCTACGAAATGCATCCACTCGGTGAATACAAACAGAGGGGGAACTTGAGGCTCATCTCCGCCAGCACTCTGCAATTCTTCATTGATGCGTTTCGCTGACATTGAGATTTCCCTCTCCTTGACATCGTCCAGGCCGAAAAGCAGCTTCATCACGTACACGATGTAGGCCATCACCCTGGGCTCATAGCGCGGATATACGTGAAAATCCTGAGCAGAAGAGAAGCGTGGCGGATGCAGGTCTAACAAGCTGCCCACATACTTGTCCACCCTTGGAGGTAGGCCTAGCTCAAGGACATAGCGCTCGGCCAGGGCCAGAAGATTGGGCTTTTGAAATTCACTCAGATTTATAAAGTGCGCCATATAGCCCACGTGGCTGCGAAGGTACTGAAAGACACAAAAACATATTAAAATAGTGATTAAGAACAAAAAGGGGGGAAAAAAACACACCGTGTATGAGCACTGGTCTCTTAGATTGCCAAGCTCCATCCCCTTGATCAGCGTCTTTCCCTTGGCGGCCACATTTTCGGGCAGATACTTAAGCATATACCGACTGGTCAGGTGCTCCTCTTCGACCAGCCGCAGCAAATCTGTCAGCTGAATGTCGTCTTCAACCATATTGAGGGCTATGGCCAACACCACATACAACTTGTGCGAATTCAGATTGTAAATGTTTCGATCAAAGTTGTGTAGTTCCTTGGCCTTGGGCCTCAGGCCATGGCACTGCATGCTGCTAACCCTGCTGTGCTTATCCAGATGCTTCAAGGACATTGTGCGCTTGAGGGTCTTGCGGGCTTTCCAGGACCAACGCATGCCGATACTCTGTTGTCCGCCGGGGCCTGCTTTCTTAGCTCCACTCTTGGTGTAGCCCGAGGCATCGAGTTTGCGCTGAAAAGGAGAGCAAGGTTTAAGTTTCGAGATAAGAGCTGACAGTGCGAGGAACTCTAGCTAATGAGCGGGGTAATTATGTGATTTCCATAGCCAAAGCGTTGGAGTTCTTGACTATATAAGCACAACATCTCCAAAGACAAGTCAGTAGCAGCAGCTTCACTTGCTTCAAACATGTCTCTGCGTCTGGTTTTGATTTGCTTGGCCATCTTGGCGGTGGCATATGCTCAGCCGGCTCCGGGAGCACCCCAAGAAGCCATCGAGAGTGAGTACTACTATCTTTCTAAAAGATATTTTAAGCTAACATTGAAATTCTATAGCTTCTGAGCCAGTTGAAGGGACTTTGGTGGGACCAATGGATGAGGCCAAGCCACGCACCCTTGTAATGCTGCTGCCCCTCCTGTTCCCCAATGCATTCTATTTCACATAAACTTAAGTTTTGAATAAATCTTGTTAATTTGAGTATAAACAATCACCTTGGTTTTGTTCCACATACGAAGCTTGGCGCGTTCATCATTGGGATCGGCAGACTTGATGCCCTTTCTGATCTTCTTAAGCTTTGCCCGCTTGTAGTCATAAATGATGCGTGCATCTCTAAAGGGATAGTGTTTTTTAGTCAAATATTTAGTAATTAAATCTTCCTAATCCCTCTCCTTTACCTGTGCAGTACCCGTACATTGAGCTTGGGCAGGCCGTCGTCGTTGCTCTTGCAGAAGGCCACCTCCATTTGGCTCATGTAGGCCGCCCACACCTGCAGGGTCATCAGCTTGAGCTCCGGCTTGGCGCCCATGTCCAGCAGCTCCTGGAGGAAGCCGCGCAACACGTAATTGTAGAACTCCCACGAGGTGATGTCGTTGTCTGCCTCGGCCACCTTCTTTGGCTGGCGAATCACCCGGCTGGTATGCTTTCCACCGGCGGTTTCATTGAAGTCCTCATCAGCGGTGAGGTCCACCGCCTGAATTTGTTGCTTCTGTGTGCCGCATTCGATGCAGTAGAAGAAGCCCTCACGCTCCTGGAATGTCTTCTCGCCGCACACGTCGCACTGCATGTGGTCAAGGACCTGTATGACCTCCTCCATTTTTAGTTATATATTTTATATCTGTTTTCTAAGATTGTTAAAGATTTTGAAAAACAAAACAGAAACGTGCTTGCTTATTAGTGATGTGAAAATGGCGTGCTGGAGGAGGGTTCTGTAATATCAGGCACATCTCTAGGGCCGTGTGAGTTTTTATCGACTATCGATAATTGGCGCGTTAATCAAAAATATCTTTTTATTTCGTATAGCCAAAGTTTTTATGCCCTTGTAGTTGGAAATTTGATAATTGAGAATCAATACATTTTAGTCAAATTAAAAAAGAATAAGAGAATAGAAAAAATGTATATATATATTAAAACTTTCGATTAATCTTAATATTTGTATAATCCTAAAACCAAAATTTTGGCTAAAATAAAAAAAAACTCAGAATACTTAACTATATGAATTACTTCCTGGAATGGAAATAAAACATGGGCATGACTAGATCGATTTCGCTGATGTTGTTTATCAATATTTATCACTAAAAGAATAACCAGTCGATTCGATTTAGCCAAGTTTCGTCTGTTTTTTAATAATAAACTTGCGATTTTAATATTATTTTCTGAAATAATAAGACCAACAATAAAAACCTTGTAGTTGCCTACGAAATGATCTTTTTTTTTGTTAAATAATAAAACCATATTGTCTTCAGTTATGTCAGTATCTTTTTTTGTTTGTTTATTGCACAATTACAATATACATGTGTTCACTTTCATATAATTTATTAAAACTAAAGTTACTAAAGTATAGCAAAAAATATTTAAGAGGGTGAAGGGGACTCTCCATTCACTAAATCTGCGGGTGGGAAGGATCTTGGGGGGGCTTCTCGTGGGTTAGTGAAGAAAACATAAACAACAGCAAGGTTGGGGCGGCACAGAGCCCTTGAAACCGCAACTAAACTAGATCCGTGGCTAATTTCGTTTCATTTCGTATAAAACACAACAGTTTTAACAGGTTTGCTTGAAGAGGAAGCACATAACAAGGTTTCATTTAATATTTTCCTTCTTTTGTTTCGGGAGTTAGAAGGGGGAGGCTCTTATAGCTAATATATAGTGACGATTATCTAATATGGTACATTCAATATATATATATATTTTTGTGTGTGTATTTTCTTATGATTTTTTTTTTAGGATTTTTTTTTATAAAAAAAAATTTTAATTTTGTTTGTTGAGAGCTTAACAAAAACGCAAGCTAAACACTAACTTAGGCGATCGGTTTCGATTCCATCAATACAATAAATATTTCACGTTCCATTCATGTTTCTCAGGGGGCATATTATAATCGGTATAACTACTGCTAGGATAGCGTATCAAAAAATATTCATATAAACATTCGTATATATTTTCACTCAAGTCTTAAAAATACAGTTGGGGGCTTTCAATATGAATTTCGGCGGAGGAGAACGTTACATTAAACGCACAATGTGCGCGTTATGGTTACATTTTGTGAATGGATTCCGGGGGATAGTGGCGGGTTGGTTGCTTAGTAAGCTTATTGGCTCTTCTAAATGGTCATCAGTGGGGGTCAATTTGTACAACTGACTATGGGCTAATTCTAGTTATAAAATAGGAGCTTAGATCTAAGTAGATTTATGTTTATATCTAACATTTCTAGCATATGGTTCTTTCTCTTGCGTAGCTCTTTCTCATACACACACGTTCACTCTATAAGGCACAGAATATTTGTTACATCAGTTGTTGCTTTCTTTTCTTTTTACACATAAATACTTTTCTCGCTTAATGAAAATAAATACTAGAATTAATTACAAAAAATGTACAGCGAATATGGTGGGGAGGAGATGTTGCAATGTTGTGGTGGTATTAGGGGGCTACACCTCCACGCCATAGTTGCGATCGACAATGTAGTCGTAGCGCTGTTGTTCTGGCGTGGTGTCGCCATCAGTGGATGGAACTGGAGCTGGTCCAGAATTGGCAACCGCAGCAGGAGCAGAAGAGGCAGCAGGTGTAGCAGCAGGTGTAACAGCAGAAGAGGCAGCTGCTGCATCAGCTGGACTAACAGCAGAAGCTGCAATTGGTATTTTGGGCACTGCACCGGTCACTGCTCTATGGTGATGGTGCTCACTGAGATTCTTGTTCCTGTTGCTGCTGGCCACCAATGCCGTATTGATGGCAATTGCCGTCTCAGCAGAATTGTAGAACTCATCTTCGTCCTCCTCCTCCTCCTCTTCTTCAATGGGATTGGCCTCCGGCAGGGTGAACTCAATGGGCAGCTCCGGCACCGACAGACCCTTGCGTGTGAAAAAGGTGATCTTCTCCCTGGAAAAACCAAGTTAAATATATAAATAAAGATTTTCATAGAAAATCCAAAGACTCGAATGACTTACTTGAACGACACTAGATCGGGACAGCCCTTGGGCACCTTGGTTTTGCGCAGCTTGTGAATCTCTTTGGCGGTCTTCATCAGCAGCTTCTGAAGCTGGCGCTCCTCAGGACACTTGGCGGGATCGGCACGGGCCACCAGGCGTTGGAACTCCTCATTCTCAATGGCCCAGGCGGCAATCAATGGATCCTTGTTCTCGCAGGCCTTCTGCAAACTGTTGAGAACAATAAGTCCTGGTTTCTTTTCAGTGATTTTCATTTTTAACTTACACTTCTTTGAGGTTCTGCAGCTTGGCAATTTGATCGTTGAGGAAGTAGAGCTTGCTGTGCTGCGCCTGCAGATCGAGCTCCAAGTCCAAACTGGTGCGGGGTATGTGAGTATGTAGTTCTAAAAATAAAAATAAATTGTATTTACCGCTCCTCTTTTTGAACTTAAATCCCGACTTGACTTACTTGTGACCGACTTGGGTGCCTTGGTATGGAAGCGCAGGGATCGTCGCTCTGCGGCGCCGCGCTGGAAGGTATGTGGAGCCACTCCGCAATGCATGGCTGAGTCGGAGTCGCTACGATTCAGGCGGCAATTGTAACGATTCTTGCTAACGGCCGCCGAGGGCGTAAAGGTCTGTGATCTTTTCACGGGCCTATCGTCCATTAGCTGCGACTGACCACGAGATTTCTCTGGTAGGAAGGCGCAGTCTGTGTTTGTTTCCTTGTCGGCAAACTCCTGCTTCATGTTCTGCAGATACGCATCTAGCATGCAGTTGGCTGTGGGTAGGAAAACCAATGAAATTATTGTGTAAAACTAACTAAAATGAGTAGATTATTACTTACAGTTCATTAGGCCAACGCAAACATCGCTGATTAGCTGCTTGTCATCGTCCTCTTCCTCCTCTTCATCATCATCATCATCATCGTCGTCGTCGTCGCTGCACTGCTGCTCATTGGAACGTCCCTGTTCCGGCTGCTCTTCGGCAATTTGCTCCTGCAGCTCCATGGGCGGCGCCTGATTGCGTGTCAGGGTGGAAGTCTGCGAGGAGGTGATGGTGGACTCATCCGAAGACTCCTCCCGAATGACAACACTCGTGATGGAATTGGAACTGGCGGCAGCAACAGCGGCTGCCGCTGCTGCGGCACTGGTGGAGGGAATGTCCAAGGACTCAAAGCTGGGAATGAACTTGGAGCTTAGAACGTTGTACCACTTCAGGGTGGAATCCTCCGGATTGAACTCGGCCATGCTGATCTGGACTGTGCCCTGGAATATAGAAAAAACGTGTTAAAAAAATGATTTTTTAAAGAAATATTTTAAAGGAAAAAAATACTTACAATAATCTCCTCCTTCTGCCCCGTCATGGTGACCACTGTGACCTGCAGGCTCTTGGTCAGCAGCTTGTCCAGCGTTATGGGCACTGCGAATGTGTCATTGAAGACAGGCTTCTGGAAATCTCCCAGGGCCTTGGTCCGAATGGAGGTGAGTGAATTTGGCAGCAAAGCGGCACGCAGATATCTAAACAATATTTAAAATTAATATATATACATACTTGTAATCATATTTAAAAAAAGTACTTACACCTGCGAGTTGTCCGACGAGGCCGTCCACAGAGCCAACAAATTGTTGGCCCTTTCCAGGGACACCACCAACACGCCCTCCTGCTTCAGATACTTGAGTCCTATTTGGACTTGGGCCAGCTCTTTGCGCGGCAGATGGGCACGCGACGCCTCAAAGACACCGGAATCGCCGGCCACCGACTCATTGCTGACCGCCGCCGAAACGGATCTCGTATTGGATGTGGAGGACGATCGGCTGAGCATCTCCTGCGGCAGATCCAGCAGCGAGGGCTTCTCCGAAATGGGTGAGAGTGGGGCCGAAGCGGCCAGAGTTAGGGGCGTTGCACCCAAATTCAATTTCTGTAGCTTTGCCTCCAGCATCATGCAATCGAGGACCGTGGAGTCGAGGTCATAGGGACGGGCTCGGACTGGCGGCGGGGCTGTGTAGGCGGGCGGGGCGGGCAGAGCATTGGCATAGGTGGGCTCCTCCTTTAAGGTCTGCGGCGTTTGATTATCCGCTCCCGGATTATACTTCATCGGCGAGGCGGGCGGCGTTTCCATGGACAGGCTGCTGCGCGGCGAAAGCGAGACCTCCGAGGACTGCTGTTGCTGCAGGACAGGATGCAGGCGCTGTTGGAACAATCGCTGCGAGCGTCGCCTTAGATCCACCACATCGATGGGTGAATCCACCGCGAAGGGATCTATGTAGATGTCGGTGAAGCTCAGAGCACTCTTACTGCTGGCAGTGGACAGGGAGCCAAGGCTACTGCCACTGCTGATAGAGAAGGTGCTCTCCGAGGAGAAGGACTTGAGTCGCTCCTCCAGCAGCTTGGTAGACTTGAGGGCCTCCTGCAGCTTGTCCAGCAGCAGCTGCTTCTCCTCGTGGAAGCGCAACCGATTGGCCACACATGTGTTGTTGGCCTCGTAAGCCTCTTTGAGGTCCTCCTCCAGTTTGTGACGGGTCTGCTGGATCACCCGCTTCTCCTCCTCGCTGCGCGACTTCACCGAAATGCTGTTGAGGTCGTTCAGCAGCTTCTCTTTCTCCTGGATCAACAGAATGCGATCCTTGTCCGACTCCAGTTGACCAGGCTCAATGCGCTCCACATGGTCGGCCAGCTGCTGCTGCAGCTTCTTGATGTGCTTACGCCACTCGGCATACTGCAGCTTAGTCTTGGCCATCTCTGCAAAGCGGGCTCCTCCGTTGAGCTTGTCGCCCGACACGGATCCGCACAGATCCGTCTGGCTGGCCACGCACACCCGGTCGAAGGGCGAGGCAAGGTCCGAGTTCTCCTCGCTGATCTGCTGGCGACTCAGCTCGTTCTTGATCTGCACTAGGCTGCGCATTAGTTCCTCGCGCACCTTCTCGCCGGACACCAGCGACTTGTGCACCTTGAGCATTTCCTCGCGTATCGCCTGGACTTCGGCAATGTCATAGCATCCGTTTTGCCGAGCATTGATCTTCTCGCCCACGGAATACAGGGTATTCATGCCGCGTTCCGTGTAGGAAATATCATTGGTAATGTGGGTCAGTTCCTGCTTCAGCTGGTGGACACGTTCCCTGGCCAGCATGAGGTCGGCTCTCAGCAGCTCTGGATCGTGTCGGCTCATGGAGCTGGAGGAAGAACATACTGGAAAAGAAGAGAGGTGGGGTATTTTAATAAAATTTTTAACAGGCATTTGTTTAAATTAGGTTTTAAATATAATTAAATTTCGTTGAAAAGATTAACTAATCTATAAGCCAAGTAAATCTTTCGATTAACAATTTTTTGTTAATAAAAACTCAAAAGTGGTTGTTCAATGGAAATAAAAAAATAATTCGTGGAAAATAAAGGCCATATCTTGTTCTGATTAATTTCTAGTAGAGTACCTCAAATTATAAGGAAGTATAGTTAAAGTTAAAGCTATATCTCTTACTGATTTAGTTTTCAGTGAGTTTAAATGGAAATACCTTAACATAGGTTTAAAAGATCTATCTAAATCTAAATCTATCTTAAAATATTCTATACTTACAACTGCTTCGACTGGCTGCCTGTTTCAGATGATTATACTCCTCCTGGGCCCAGAGAAGTCTCTGCTGTTTAACATCAAACATCTCCCGCTTGTTCTCCAACTGATCCTGTGCCGCTGAGAGATAATCGCTTAGCATTTGCTCCTGGACACTTTTCCATTCCTGGCGTGGATCCTCTAGCTGGGTGCTCTGTGCCAAATGATTGATATAGTAGGGACCGATATTGGGATCGTAGGACTCCTCCCAACCCATGGGCAGCTCATCGCCCACACAATCCTCAAAGGTCTGTGGCTTTGTGTAGCTGTAAATGTGAGATAGAGGAAGATGGGTTAGTTTTGAGTTAATTTGGGTTTTTTAAATTAATAAATGAATATTATCTGTAATAATTCAAAAATGCACATAATTAAATTGAAGAACTTAACCCACAAGCATTTTTATTTACTGAACCTTTTATTTAATAGTTCGTAAAAAAAAAAAAGACAACAAATTCTTCAAGAATTTCCTTCGAAATGGTCATATCTTGAGATGTATCTCAACCTGTTCCCACGCCAGTTAGTTTAGTGCGCGGAATTCGATAAGATTAGCAGCATTTCCTGTGTGCATTTTGCCTAAAAAAAAGTGCCGACAACGATTCTCCGGTGGAAAGAAATGTCGCAGAAATACCAATTTTTACCGCAGCCATGCGGCGGAATGTCTGAGCTCTGTTTGTTGTTGCCAATTGCCCGCTGCCTGGCAGCGTCTAATCTTATCGAGGCCATAATTATATTCGCATAGTGCGGCAAGAAAGCAAAACAAAAAACGGCAAGAGAGTCGAAAAACCAAAAGGAAGAAAAATAAAACCGAAAACTGATGACGATGACAGCGTCGTCTTCCACCAACTCCTCCTCCTCCTCCCGCACCAAGATCCCATACACTCCTTTGTCTGATTGCTTGTGGGCCTCGATTTCAATATCAGGCAACAGCATTTTCGCATTCCAATGATAATTGCTAATCGCCATGGATTGATTGTCAAAACATACGCACATTCATCCATGCACTGAAGAAAATGATTTCTTATTTTTTTATATAAATAGAAATAAATTGTACTAAATTGTAATTGATCTTATTTTAATCATTTATTTAAATATCCCACTATGAAGTGGAGTCTTTATTAAATATTTATTAAAATCTAAGAATGATTTTATTTAGTCTTTATTCATATTTAATTCTCTGTGTATTCTGAATAATTATATATCTATGTGTCCCCTTAATTGCAAATTTATATATGGTATTTTTTTTTTTGTATTTGTTTTTCTTTAAGGCTTCCTTCTCTTTGGCATACTGTTAATTAATCATTGCTTTGGAATTCGCACAGCCATTAAAAAAGAAGCTCCCGGAGAATATATACACAGATAATAATATCTGCGCCATATGCTATAGATATTCACCACAGACAGTGCGTTTCAGGGCTATAAAACTAAACCTAAAAGTTCAATGAACGATAGAATTGCGAACAAAGATTTGCAGTTCTATTGGAATAATTTATATAGAAAATTACTTTAAGTTTATAAAAACATTAAGACAAACTTAAAGTTTAATACTGATTAAAAGTGTTTTCCATTGATTTTCAGGTATACGCAATGGATGATAATAAATATGGTTTTGAGTGAACTATTGAAATGAATCAGCTGTCAAATATAATAAATTGATTCATAGAATGACCGATAGTATTGTTTTTGCACCTTTACCCCTTTTTATTGATATTCCACTGCCTATTTATAGGTATATATCTTAAAGATACGCAGATTGCAGCTCAACTTGCTGTCTGTCATTTTCTTGGAATATATCTCGATGCCACGAGCCTTTTTCTTGCCTTCTGTTTGCATTTTTAGACATATTTTTCGGTTCGTTGCCGTTTTATCTGGAATCGTATGTTGACGCAGCCATTGAAAATAAAATTAACGCAGCTGCTGCTGGCGACTAACAATCGATTTTGTTTATGATTGACTGGAAATACGGCAAGCTATCCAAACAAACAAAGTAAAAAAAAAAAACACCTAAAGACGATCCGCGCTGACTTAAGATTTATTTTTGTAGTAGTAATCAGTAGATTTTTGGAAGTGCAAGGATTTGGGTCATAAATTAACCGAGGGCGTGTGTTTCTTATAATACGTTAGAAAGCAGCTTGTTAAGTTAAGATTTCGTTAATCTGTGATTATAATTCGATTGATTTGTTAAACAAACATGCTGAAAATACCCAGATAATAAATTGATTAAATCAGGATTGCCATCAATGACGTCTACGTTAAGAGGGATGCAGAGAAGTAAGGCAATCGCAAAATGGCTTTTAAAATACCCTACCAAACTATTTTAACAGAGTAAATGATTCTAGAAGATTGTATTATAATAAAATAGGAAGCAAATTATTTATATATCATATATTATATATATATATATATTTATATACATTTTCTAATCAATCATTTATAGTTAATTTCACCTACTTAGATTATAAAGCAACAGACACGTTTTCACAAATTATAATCTTAACTTCAACTAAGCTCAAGTTTGATAATATTTTTTTTATTTATATACCAAGATGTCACGTTTTGTCTGATAAAAACCAGATACTAATAATATCTAATAACAGATTTTAAACGAGGTCCAAATGTTTTAAATCACCTCCTAAAGTCTAGAATTGCTGGTGAACGTGCTCTTGGCCAGGAACGCCAAGCAATAATATTAAAGAGTCATTGGCGATAGCTTATTATTGATATTGTGGTAGTATATATGCACATCTAAGTACACCCGGACAGTTATTGCAGTTGATTGAATTAAACGCAGGCGTTTAATAAGTAAACGGAACAAGATTCATCCACTTTGCCCCCACTGACAAGACAAAGAAAAAGTGACACAGAAACATAGTTGTGGGAAGCAGAAAATATAAATAATAATAATAATA
>VNKB01003596.1:0-23668 GCA_008042735.1 Drosophila leontia
TCAGTTTTAAAGCTATCTGAATGAAACTTTGCATATAGTCTTCTATATGCTCTCACTGCTATATATGTCGGAACGGGCCGGATCGGACGACTATATCATATAGCTGCCATACAAATGTTCGATATATTTTTGGAAAAAAAATTATAACTTTGCTGTTTTTTAATATTTTTGCACCATTTTTTAGATGTGGCCATTATATATTATTTCTGATTTTTGGTAAAAATTTTATGAAAATCGAAGGACTATATGATATAGCTGCCATAGGAACGATCGGGAAACTAATAGGAAAAAAAATTATAGCTTCGTTGTTTTTCAACGTATTTTTATCTACTCTGAGATATAAGCTTTTTTTATTATTCTAGAATTTTGGTATAAATTTCATAAAAATCGGACAGCTATATCTTATAGCTGCCATAGAAGCGATCGGTAAATGTATAAAATATGTAAAGCTGGGAATGTAAAACTGTAACTGTCAAACTGTAAACATAATAAGTATAGGTAAAATCATAGTAGAATTAATTAATTCTACTATGGGTAAAATGTAATGAAACACTGTTTTGTGAGTCTTTTCAGCATTTAAATCTATAATATAAACATCGAAACCAATCTGCAAGGGTATACAAACTTCGGCGTGCCGAAGTTAGCTTCCTTTCTTGTTAGTATTATTTTTCGGCAGTGTGCCTAAAGTGTTACCTGTTTGTTACCGCTCTCTGAGTCAGCGACATTCCTTCGAAGCTCTTTCTCATCTCGTTTCTCATCTGCGGTTCAGAGTGCACAAATATTGACCAAGTCATTTGGGCGTTCGGGGATTTTATTTTTCCGCTTGGCCACCTAATCTAGCCACACTCATCAGTGACGTTTTCTCCGCAGCTTCTACTAATTTCATCAAACATCAGTCATACTCATTATTGGCCAAAACGGGTTTTTGTGTACAATTTATGCGAATATCTTGTGCCTAAAAACTTTGCCCGGTTATCCCAGGCTCTGTGCTGGTCAAAATAATAGCTGTTGCAGCAGGTTTTTTTCTGGCTTTATTTACATAACATATCTGGCGCCAAACAACCAGTAGCCGTTGTAAAAGATAGTATCTGGTCTAAGTCCGCGTAAGATAATTGCAAAAAAGTGTCGGATGGCAGAGGCAGGCTGGGAAATGTGAAGTAAGGGGGAGCAAGTAACCTATGGTGGATAAATGTCATGAATGAGGGATTCAAATGGTGGGAAATATATTTGAAAAAATCATTTAGTTAATAAAGATTGTTATTTTTCTTAGTCAGTTATCAATGCCATCTATAAAACAAGTTGATGTAAAGGAAACCGGCTTAATTAGACCTTAGAAAAGTTTTTTTTAGAAATGGTAAAAACTTTATTTATATTCTCAGAATATCTTCCTAAATATCTACAATTTTTCTGCTATCAAATAATATTTTATATTTAAATCAATATTTCTATATAGTATCTTTAGCCCCTTTTTAAATACATAAACCCTCCACCCTTACCTTCATATCTTTGGCAAAGATTCTACAACTTGAAGCACTTGTCTTAGCTAACCAAAGGCATAAAGTTGTTGAAATTACGGCATTCTCAATTGAATTATTAAGAGAATTTATGCATGTTCCCCTGAAAGCAGAAGGCAGAAAGTTGATGCCAAACCACAGGCGGTGGTGGTGGTGGGTCTAGCGGGCCATCGATATATCACTGACCATATCGAGTTGCCGCCGCCTTAATGTTCCGTCTGCAAATGGTCTTAATGTCAGAAGTTAAAACCTTTTTAGACTCGGCTCCTCGTTCGTTGTAGAATTTGCATATAATTGGCTAGAGAGTGAGAGATAGAGCCTTCCTGACCGGGCCATATGCTGCAGCCATGTTCGACCTGATCTCAAGGCGCTGCATTTCCACACATCCATTTCTGTTTATTTAACTGTCGTGGCAAGTCATTGAACGCAAACTTGGAAACTGGTGCTTTGTTTTTGAACGGAACAGAGCGAAGCTCGCCGTTGATATAAATAATAATGATTTATTTGTTTATTGCAAATTGCTCTCGGGCACAATGCGTAGTTAATCAAGAGTGCATCTCGCCTTGGCATCCCAGAAAGAGTCTTTTGCCACCTCCATTTCCATTTTCCCCCCACATCTTTGCCATTTTGCTATTATTTGCACAGGCTACTCGTGGTGATTGAAGAGGGGGGCAGCGAAATGATTGAGGCTATTGCTTTGATTGACTTTGTTTTGGCTTTGGGAATGGGAATGGGGTGGAAACTTTGATGACTTGTTGCTCTGTTTCCTTTGTCGCAGTGACAAAGCAAACGCTCGAACCTGGCGGCTGGCAGGTGCCGAGTATCTCATCACTTTCCCATAAACACAGTGCTCCAAGTGGTGACTACAAGTGGGCTTGGGACCTGGGGGCTTAGAGCCTGGAACCTTGCGCCGTGGGCCGTGATCCGTGGGCGGGGATATAGCAATTTACGTCCTGTGGTCTAATTAAAGTGCAAGCACAAACACAAACAACGAGAGCCAACTCAACTTGTGGCAGGTTGAAAGACGTACCGACCAACCACGAGTCATTCGCCGCCAGGCGCATTGAACGTTGCGTGTTTGCAGCTTTGCGGTCGGTTCATTTGATGGTCTATCTACACGGTGAAAAATTAGGGGAAATCAATCAGTATAATCTAAGAAAAATGGTTAGTTTGGTATAAGAAAAATTAAGGTTTTAAGTTTGAATTCAGAGGGTTGTTGGAAGCTTGCAAGTCAGAGTTGAAGTCTCTGTGATCCAGAATGTGAACAAGGTCTTGTATTTTTTCTAAAAAATATAATAAAATATTTTATTAAAACATAATATTTAATAGGTTCTTTTATACTTATTTTATATTTCTTAAGAAAAAAGTTCTTAAGAAAAAACTTAAATAAAGTTAAATTTCTGAAATATTTCATTTGATTTTTTTTTAATTACCTAATGTTTCCCAATTGATTTTACTAGAAGTTTTCTTATTGTGTACTGGTGACGATGGAGCCAACAAAGCAAGTTTTAATAATATAGTACCCAACAGTGCTGCCTTATTAAACTAATTTTCAAATAGAGGTCGATGAAGAAGTTTGTTTATATATATAAAATATATATATTATAAAATATTTAAATATAAAAAAATTAGTACAGTTTTATTTTTTAAGAAATTAGATTTTTTTCGCCTGAAAATAATTTTCTGTTTAGATCAATCAATTATTTAATTAGTTTTTTAATTTATTTGCTTACACAAATTTCTTAAAAATACTCTAATTTGGAATTTGTAAAAATCCTCTTAAAAAATTAAGACCTCTACATTGCCCCGATTTGTCCCATTTTTGAAATAGTTTACTGTCAACACTGATGCCCAGCGATATCTTTCTCTGTCCGCTCTTTACTTTGGCTTCGTTGCCTTTCTTATCCCACATTAATCAATGTTGATTTCAATTAATTTAACCATCTCTTCACTTTGTCCAGGCCCTTTCAAGGAGTGTGTGTGTGTGTGTGGGTATGCGTGTGTTTTTTATTAAATGTTTCCAATGGTGGGCGTGCCCATCACTCTGATCCGTTAGTTGCCACATCCTTTTTATTAAAATTCGCAGTCTATAAATTGCCAAGGAGCTGCACTTGGACGGACGAACGGACGTGGACGTGGGCGTGGGCGTGGAACTGGAAGTGGAAAGGGTCGTCGTGATGACTCGCGCACATGTTTCAAAAGATATGTGTGTATATCCAAGGCTTTTATGAGACAGCAACAGGAAATGCATGGCAATGGTCTGGGCTGGGCCCCTCCTAAAGTGGGAACGTGTGTTTCTTTAAATGGAGCAGGTCGTCTGAAGAATGTGCCAGTCCGAAATGGAAATGATGAAGAATGAAGCAGGAGAATAAGAATGGCAAAAGAAAGATATTTTAATATGCATTCCTAAATACTAAAATTTAAATTAAGAGAAAGGTAACAAAAGAAATGTTTAGTATATAAATATTTAATTTAAATCCTTAAAAACACACATAATTATTAAAAACTGTAACTCTCTACCCTCTCCAACCATTAGAAACCCAATAAAGCCATTAATATGATTGATTTCGAATCCATTTCACACACTCACTCGCAGTAAATTTGTTTGTGGCAAGGACCTGTTGTTCTACGGACACATTTGACTCTATATCCTGGCAATTTGGCCCCGATTTCATGCTCTTTGTGGTTGCTCCTTTTCCAGCTTCTGCTACTCCTCCTATATATAGGTTTTTCCTTTTTTTTGTAATTCGTGCACAGTTCACAGAATTTTGTGGAGAGGCTGGTGTCCTTCTTTGGCAGGCGGCGCACTGTAAGGACCCTGAGTGCATATGTTCTAAGGATGGATGCGCTCGTTTGTTGCAGTTGCCTGTCATTTTTATAGGTTTGTTTGCCTGCCGAACCGACGACATTTGTAGGTGCTTTTATTAGCCACTGTGTCGCATGTGGAGCGGAGAGTTATGGCCAGCATGTGAGCCATTATGATTTGTTTTTGCGGTTCTCAGTGCTGCAAAAAAAAAAGGAAAATCAAAGTATTGGAATTGCAAATAGAGAAAGTTTTTAAGGGAAATAGAAATATTTTCTAGCTAAAGTTTTATTATAATTTATATCTCTTTCCCTTGATTAAAGCTCATTTCCTTTGGCCTCGAAATTAATTGAATTAGGCGCCCTGATAAGCCCTTTCTTGTATTTTATTTGTGCTCGACCCCTACCCGCTCTCGTATAATTATAATCCAATAAAATAATAAACATATCGCCTCGTTCATCGTTCAATTTACTTTCACACTTTCACCAGCAGCAAGAAGTTTTCCTTGTGTCACGCCAACTTAACTAAATTAAGCCCCACCACAAGCTTTGTAGAGGGGGAAAAGCTATATATACCCTCGATCGTTTCTAACCCCCGCTGCCATTCGCACTTTTCTCAATTGTTTTTCGTTATTGCTTTCCGTTATTATATTTTGATAACATGATTTTGTTTACACGACAAATACTCACGTAGCAATGTTTTACTGTTATTGTTTCTGATACGAAACTCTCACCTCTTTACCCGGCTCCACCTTCGTCGTTTTCCGTTTTCCACTCGACTGGAGCTTTTCTATTAGTCAGAATCATGGCTTGGCCACGTACGTGGACCCCTTCCCTCCCTACTCTTTTTCCCGATTTTCAAACACGTACCTGGGGCCACAAATTTTCCCATTAAAAACGCAAAAGGCCGATGCATAAATGATTGATACCAAGTTGATATTTTACTATCAGTGGAAGGGGGTTAAAGGGGGTTCAAAGGTGAGCACTTCCGTCCCTCGACCCAGACTTGAGCAATTCATTCACATATACCCATCCATATCCATCCATTCATAACCACGAATTATAGTTTATTGTCGTCGTAAAACGCTCGCATCGGGCTAAGCCAGTGGCCATTTGGCACACCTTTTGCCGGAGCACTACTTATTTAGAGTCCGCAAAAGCCTTCGATTAGCCAAATTGACTAGTTGCGTTCGAGCAAAAGGAACTCTGTCATTATCCAGCCATTCGGATGGCTCCTCGATGGATAAGTCTTCCATTCATTAAGAAACTTGAGGCGTCTGTTGTCGTCTCCGACGGCCAGACGTTCGGTTTCCGCTGTGTGCCACATTATTCTTCTCCCCACCCACAGACTTAACAGGAGGGATTGCCTATAATAAACTGGGATATTAATAATGTATAAGGAAAGAAAACATTTAAATATACTTTTAATAAATAGGCGATTGTTTTTATTTTTTAAAAATTTGGGAAGTACTTATTAATTTTTAGAGACTTTTGGACTTGTAGTTAATTTATTAATTACTTTTTTTTTTATAAATCATGACTCGATTATATGTCCGATAATAAATATTTGATATATATATTGGATTAAAGAATATTTTTTTTTATATTAAAGAATTAAAATACATATTTTCTCGAATATAAAAGCTTGTACAATCTGTTTCGGTTAAAAAACGAAGCTTAGACATTTTCCCTGTTCACTGAATTCCGACTTGAGAATTCTAGTGCACTTTTCGCAACAATTTGGAAAGAAATACATTGCAAAGCACATAGGAAGACGATGCATTTTCGACGGTTATAATATATAAAGATATGCACAGTGTATAACTTAAATATATTGGAATTTGGATTATATATTTTTATATTTTATATTTTTAAAGACGAATCTCGTATATAGAAGCTTCCCTGTACTTTGATTTTGTCCATACGTTTCAACATACATATATTAATTGATATTGTTTTCGTGTAGCTTAAGGGGTACCACGAAGGCAGCCAGAGACCCCACATAGTAGCTGTGGAGAAACGTTATGTGAATTTCAATTTGCTGGTGTGGGCTTTCTTACGTTACTTGGCGTTACGTAGTTGTAGCTGCTGCTGACGCGTTACCAGCAACGTGACAATGCATGAAAGAAGGAATGGCTAAGCCAACTTTTTATTTTTTTCTTTTTTTTTGTGACGCACATTTAAGCGGAATCCGTGGGGTCCTGAGGGTCAGAAGGACATTGTCGTTTTCAATGCACCTGCCCCGGATCCACATCCCCATCCGCATCCGTATCCGCATCCTGTGCTGCATCCTTTATGGCACACCCAGTGCACTTGCTGCGCTGCGGGAGTTACGTATAAAAAAAGAGGGAAAATAAAGAAAAAAATAATAAATAAAATGGCAGAAGCATACAAAATGCTGCCGCAGGCCATTCTCTTGTTGTTATTCCAAGTCCAAGGAACAACAAGGGCGGATCGCATTGATAAGCTTCCGTTTAAGCCACGACATGTGGTTACTTTAGTGTTACTTTTGTGGTCGTTTAAAAGCTGCTCCTTCTGCTGAATTTCAAATGGAAATGGAAAGGAATCTCTCTCAGCTTTTATTCAGCAATCAAGTTCTAAAGTACGCTTCAGCTTTTATTGGGTTTCCGAAGGGAAAATAATTAAAAGACTCGATGGCTGTTGTTTGATTGTGAAATAAAAAACAAATGTAGAAAATTGGAAGTCGTAAAAAACTGTACCTCAAAGAACTTTCGTTTGCCATAAGTTCAAGTAACGTTCCGAAGCCAAATCAGATTCCGTATTGTGTGCATTTATATGCATCGCACACAGCTACTTTTCAGCACCTAAACGCCAAGTAGATAGGCCATTCATCATTCGGAATAAATCCCAACTAATCGCCACACATCACGTTCCCCATAAGAATGCCAATGGCCTCTATCGCAACTTTTGGCTAACGATTCTTTTCATGAAATTTGCAAATCGTTTGCCCATTCAAAAGTTTGTATTTTCGTTGTTTTTTTTATCGTATTTAAGGCGAAAAATCGAAAAGTTGTCGATTTTGTAAGGGGGAGAAGGGCTAGGAAAAACTGTTGGTGGTGCGAGTGTGACAATTTTCTCGTGTGTGTGTGTGTGTGTGTGTGGGGAAAATGAAAGAGAAAATTTAATTTGCAGGTCACGTAATGTGCTGGTGTGTGTGTCAAGTTTGTCAAGTGTGTGAGTTTGTGTTAGTTAATAAATATGCGCGCACGCGATGTAAAAATATGTAAATCCAGAGCCAACATACACATATGGCCAGTGCGAATCGAATGGAGAATCGAATCGAGTTTCGGGCTCTATTTGCCTTCTGTTTTCGCACTTTACCGTTATGAGACCGCTGTTGTTTCGGCTGTGACCCAATATATATGCTTGTACATAATTCCCTAGAAAATATCAGGCCAATCAATAGGGAATAGGAAGAAATTATATAAAGTAGAGATGGAACTTCAAAGGATGAGATATTTCATAAAGAGAAGGAGGTCAAGATGACAGGTTGTTAATAACGAAAATTACATAAATATGGGTTTTAAAAATGTATTTTAAGGGCACCCAAAAGTAGGCTATACATTTAGCATTTTTAATTAATTTTTTCTTAAAAAATGTTTATTATGACTAGTGTACTCTTTCTTTACTTTTTGGTAACTTAACCCAATATAAAATAAGTTTTTAAAGTTTATAATGTAAGCTAGAAGCAGTAGTAAAATTGTATAGCATCATTTTAGACAGCATTTCTATTGATTTTCAGACAGATAAATATGTTTTTGTGCTATTAACTGATTTTAGATTAGTTAAAATTAAATTCTTATAGTTTTAAGAGCTTGCCCTAACTTTACATAATTTATTTACTTGTAGAAATTAGGTAGTTCTAAGAATATTTTATTTCAATCGCTTAATATTTCTTCAAAATAAATATTTTAAGACTTTCTAAGTTGAATTAAACAAGCAACAAATGTATATTTTTAAAGGTTCTCAGTTTTTTAGTGCCATCTTTAAGCATCTAAGTAGACCTAAAAGCAGGCCCTATGATTTTGGCCAAACGATAAGGGGAATGGCTTACAGGCCCTGCCAAGCTTTCGCTCGTCCTGTGCTCCTTCCTTCCTTCAAGCATTTCTCCATCAACGTTTCCTTGCACTTTTTTCGTTGGCATACTTTTTGGGTTATTAATGTTAAAGTTTTTGTTGCTGTTTATGCTTTTGCCGTCCTATCTGGCGTTGCTTTTATCATTAACTTTATGCAAAAAGTTTCGGTGTTGCTCTTTTTTTTGAGTGAGTTTATTTTTTATTTTTTGTTGTTTTTTTTTTGTGTTGAGAATGCTTTGCTGATGGGAGGCAGGCAGCATCATTTGCAAACGACAAATAGTTTGGCTCACCAAACTGGCCATATGGCAGGCAAGTCCATTGTGGCCATAGTGCCGTTGTTATTGCCTTTGCTGCTGCGATACTCGTACCTTTGGCACACTTCCCTAATGCATCCATCCATCCCCGTCTCTCCTTGCAGTTCAATTACCTCATGCAGTTTGATTATCTGCCCAAGTCCGACCTGGAAACGGGTGCCCTGCGCACCGAGGAGCAGCTGATAGATGCAATCCGTAGTCTCCAGGTAAGAGCAGCCATTCTTGGCTGCCGGCTGCCGGCTACCGGCTAGCGCCATTATTATGCACAATTTCACAACTAACATTACCGTCGTCTCTGTCTCCCCCTCTCTGCAGTCTTTTGGCAACATTCCAGTTACCGGCAAAATCGACTCGGCAACGGCCCGGCTAATACAGCAACCGCGCTGCGGCGTGGGCGACAAGAAGTACGCGTATAATTTCTCACCGGATAATCTAGATCACGACGTGGTCTATACCAGGGTGCGGCGTTACGTTCTCCAGGGACCCAAGTGGAAGAAAACGGATCTAACATGGAGGTGAGTCTTGGTTTATAGATCTAAGATGGGCTTGGAAAGGTTATATATGATATATCAATATAAATAATATGCAAAACATAAGTAGATTGTGATAAAGATATATTTATAAACGGGATAAAAACCTCTCCTGGGACTAAAAAGAAATGATTAGATTCTGTAAAATACTCTTATTACAAAATCTTTACTTTAATTTAAACTATGATTTCATGTTTTATTTTAAATCTGTTCCCTGTACTAAAAGTGTATTGCCTCTGAATTTTTCCAATTAAATCGCGGATGCTTCAGCTCTCTTTTGCCTTCGCCCTTGGAGAACTCGAACTCGAACCCGCATCCAAACCCGAACCCTTACTCCCCCCATGCCGCTTTGCATTCCCCTTGCCCCCCGTGTGGATGTTCATTTCAATTAAACTGCATGCAGTTCATTAATTTTGCAGCGTTCATTTAGATGCGAATTTATAATTTTACAAGGAGTAGCAGCGATGTGGCTCCCCTTTTTTGTTGGATCTCTCTCCCTGTTGGATCCTTCAATCCCTCCCTCCTGTGTCCTGTGCATACGCGCTGTCAATTAATTCAAAACTCAAACGTTGCGTAGCTTGTTAATTTTTATTACGGCCATTGCACTTGCCCCCAGAATGGGATTGCATAATTTTGATGTCCGAGAGCTTGTTTTTATGTAAAACAATTCAGTGCTTTTCCAGGGCCTCAGTTTGAAGTTACCAGCTCCCAGTTCCCAGTTGTTGTGACTCCCAGTTGCTGGCCAAGATGTTAATGGCCGCTGACCTCCTGGGCAGCAAAAAGTTGTTCCTTAAAGCGCGTGGTGGCTCTGGCGATTGCCGGTGGTGGCTTTCATTAAACACTTTGCGCCAAATTGAATTTTATGATGAGCCGAAACGAAGGCGCTACCAACTCTCTCCATCTCTTCCGCCCTGATTGCAGCTGTCAGTTTTAGTGTTGTATTTGATTTTTAATGTGCGCAGCTGCATAATTGCGCTTGAAATATTAAACGGGCAGTTGGCGAACTCTCATCTCATCGCCTTCGCTGATTAAGAAGCAGCTCTATCTCATTATGGAATCTTGCAATTAAATTTGCATGGCTTCGAGCGTGGCAACTGCTGCTGCTGTTGCATACTTTCAGGCGGCCCTGGGAAAGTGGAAAGCTTCCCAGGCACATTGCACACACGCCGTGTGGCACTTAAAGTTCAGCTCAGAGTCACCAGCAACCAGCTACCAGCTCCCAGCTTGCAGCTTTTAGCTCACAGCTCACACAGCTCGGTTCATCGGGGTTCATGCAGCGATAGCTATTTAATTATTTCTTGTGTCGTCTACCCTTAATTGGCCATTAAGTGGCAGGCAACCAAAAAGGGGGGGAAAACGAACGCAGGACAATATTGCGACTAAATTAAAGCATTACGCAGGATCCAGGATCACAGCGGTGGCAGTTTGCCTCAAATTGATTTTACATGAAATCTATATGTATGTACTTGGGCCCAGGCCGATGGGATATCAATATGTATTGACCTGCTTTTGGCCAAGCTGCATGTGTTCGCCTTAATTGCAGCACAAAGGCAAAATGAGGCAAGCTCCGCGGAGATGAGATGGAAATGGTTTTCTCTTTCTGTGTGTGTGTGTGTTCCGAAGTGTTTTTCCATTTCCGCTCAGCATGGTAAGGGTAAGTCGTGGCACGGAAGTCGTTCTTAGCAGTTTTGTACTCATTTTGTTTTCACCGCATTTTCACGAGAGAAACACACAATGACAACATCCTGCCACAAAGTAGTCGCCATCGCAGAATTTCTTGAGATATTAACTGGAGGAATTGCTCCTTGGTTACACGGGAAGACATAAATAGAAGAAATTTTAGAGCTTCTGGGAGAAATAATTAAATATTTGATAATGTAACATCATAAGTTAAATCTTTGTTTAATCGAGTGGAAATAGCCTTAATGAGTATGTAAAAACTAGCAGGAACAACTTTAACATTTTCAGTTGTCTTGATTTAATCGATATTGTGTCTCAATCTTTGTGTTTTGACAGAAGATAAGTGCATTAAAGCTATGTATATTTATTCCAATTAAAAATGCTCATTAGTATCTTTTCAAGACTCGATTTATATAGCTAAAATCAAGAAAATGCACTTAAATTTTCTTTAGATTAACTCCATAATCCTAATATCTTTGCTTTATTTATTCTCAAACTAAAATCCCTATAATTTTCTGTGTAAACTCAAAATCAAGTGACAGCAGCAGCTTCAGCGGAAGTGACCAAAAACTTGCACTTTGCGCAATTGTTTTAAACTAAATTGGCAATTGTTGTGCAGCTGAGGAAACCGAAAACGACGGGGAGAATCTTTGTTTGGCAAGGGCAATAGTCGTCGTAATGTGGCATTTACTTGGCTACAAGTAAAGTTTCCCCAGTTTCGGCTCCTTTGTAATGTCACTTTTCCTTCAAATTAAATCTGTCTTAATTAATGCAGTTTTGTGTGACTCCTAAAAGGGTTGTTGCTGGGCTTTTTCCCCCTCTTAGCCTTTTTCATTTTTCATTTCCCGCTTAATGCATCGGTAAACAATTGTGTCAATAAAAGGACTTTCACACCTGTTGCTCTGTCGCTCTCCGCACTTACCTTTTGTTCTAGCTTAAATTGTTCCTCACTTCTTGATTTTTTCTAGTCTGGCTCCGGGAAATTGTTAAAAAATTCTTGAAATATTGCGAAAGGTAAAAGTTTGCCAACGGGGAACTGCTGCAGAGAATGCTGGCTTAATTTGCCGGCCAATTGAGTGAGTTCATTTTAGCCAGTTTAGCAGCAGTTTTCCTGCTTTCCTGGCCAACAGCTTTCTCTCTATTAGCAGCAACTTTGTAGTACTATAGTGTGGTCAAGGGCTCACCATCAATTGCCCGTTTTTGTGGCATTAATAAACCGCAGCGAATGTGCATTGCGCACTTGCCGAGCATTTGTTAGATTTTTAATAACATTAATAAAGTGCACAATGAAGTCAAAGGAGTGTGCAGATTGCGGCGTGCCGCGTACGAGTCCTTAACACGCACATATTCCGACCGGCCAAGAAGGTCTCGTCTTTCTTTGCGTTTATGCTTATTAGCGTGCATGCGAGCCATTAATACTGGGCTGCACTGAGAGAAATGTGAGGGGAGGTGAAGACGAGAGCACGTGGCGTGGCAACCTCTTAGCCGCTGCCACATAAAGAGGCGACGTGGACGTGGACGGATACTGATGCCTTGTGGCAAACGTCATAAAAACTATGCTCCGCATGTATCGGCGGGGAAAAGGACCTTGCCAAGGCGCCATCATGTTGGCCATGTTACAATGATAAAAAGTAATTTTATGACGGCCAATCTCTTACCTCTCTTACCCACAAGCCAGGGGAAAAGAAAAGAAAAGGACCAGCTTGGCTGCAGCTTCACCTCGAGTTGCACTTATTGGTCTTGCTCGCAGGACATTGTGTCCTTGGTCAGCTTGCCAGTAATGTTCCTGGTGGCAAAGCTTTTAACCAACGTTGGTCCCTAACCGGAAACACACTCTGGGATCGAGTTTAGATCGGTGGTGAAGGGAGTACATTTCTTTGTGTTTTAGATTTTTACTCAATTTAATCTGTGAGTTGCACTTGAGTTTTGTTGGGGAAAGTGTCCTTAAATATTATTTTTTTAATATTTAAAAGTTTATTTTTGTATTTTTTATAAAGTATTATTATTATTTTCCTTATAGAAGTTATATTTTTTAATTGTATATTTGTTAATGTTGTCTTAGACATACTTGATTTATTTAGTATTTAAATTTAAGTAATAAAAAAATTAAATAAATGTAATTAGATAAACTTTTTGGCTCTTAGATTTACCAATTAATTTCTGATAAATATGATTGCTTTATTTCTTCCATTTACTAGCAAAATTTTGAACCCAAAAACCAAGATTTAAATGTCGTTTGCCACAGCTGTTGCTGGCAAAAATCATTAGTGAATGCTGACCAAATGCGGGAAGCGGAGAGGGTCTTTGGCTAAATCAATTTTGGATGGCAGCACAAACCATAACAAAATTGTGGTCAGTGGCCTGGCCAAGTTCCTGAAATGGAAGATATCGGGTTACGTTACGTCCCCCTCCCTATAATCCCCTTTATTTATAGGTTTTTTTTTTTACGATTTTTAATTTGCATAAAATAATTTGCTGATCAACGCCAGCGAACGCTTTTCCCCATCATAATTTATTCGCCAGGCGGAGTAAATCACACGCACCAGCGAAAGTGCAGGCGGGGAAGCGAGAGGCATTTAATGCCGCAAACAGAACATGGCAATAGTTTTATGCTGTTTCAGCTTCTGTTGCTGCTGCTGCTGTTGCTGCTGCTGCTGCTGTTTATTTTGCAGCAGTCACTTGCAGTACTTTGTCCTTTCCATCCTCCTCTCTGCTTTCTCTCGTTGCTTTCTCCACTCCTTGATCCATTCGCAGTGCATTTTTTTTTCGGGGGGAGGGGGAGGCCAGCGGCGGCCAAGGGCTAATGGGCGTCCATTGGCCATAGTTTTCTGACTTTTCGTATGCTGTCAAGTGCTCGGCACTCGAAATTATTATCTGCCATTAATCATGGCCATAATGTTTGCCAGCTATAAAATGGAGCAAGTGCAGCCAGAACAGCAGTATGCCGGCGAAACGGACTGTACACAGTGACTGCTGGTAGTAAGCAACTAAAGGCAGACGCAGCAGACAACTTCGAGGGTAGATTGAATAATAGGGGGTTACAAGGATAATTAAATATTTTAAAACTATTCTTAAATAAATTCAAAGTGTTCCTGAAAAAATTTTCAAATTCTAAAATTAAAAATTTATTTAAAAATATAAGTTTTGGAATATACTAAGAAAATTAATATGAAATTGGTTATATATTTTTATTGGAATATCAAGTAAAAAAGAAATTGAAGTGTTTATTTTTCACTTGCCTATATAAATTATCCATAATTTCGATAACAGAAAATTTGTATTAAATCTTCTTTCTTTAACCTAACCTTTTCTTTTTACAAGAATAAACTTGGAAAATTAATTTGAAATTGGTTATATTATATTTTTATTGGCATATCAATTTAAAATTTAAAATTAAAGGATTTATTTATCACTTCCCTATATAAATTATCGATAATTTCGATAAGAGCAAATTTCTATTAAATCTTCTATCCTTGACCAAACCTTTTCTTTTTCTAATCAAGTTGAAATTCAATTTATTAAATTTAATTCCAACCCTTAAAACCCTTCAAACCACCCCTCATAGGGTCAGTTATAATTTCGTGCATTGCTTTATTACTGTGACAATTATTTTAACTGCTGGAGATTTTTATTATGATATTTTTTCCATAGAATTCCATATCTGTTTTTGTTTTTTAAGTCATTTGCCACTCGTCTGGATGGTTTTTATAGTCCACAGAATAAAAAAAAAACCAAAAGGTCCCTGAGCACTGCCAGTCCGAGAAACCAGAAAGCCCCGAGTACAGTTGGGAACAAAGGCTGCTGCTTGAGGTAAAGCCAGCGAGTATTGTAAACTAAGCTTGTGCATAAATAAAATCCTCAATTTGGGTTCATATTAAAATAGACATTTTGTGCTGAGCTCAGACGGAGCTCAAGGAAAACTGTGTCAACATCTGTCTGTGTGTGGGCCACTGTGTGTGTGTGTCTGTGAAAGGATTGCACACTCGCACCGTGATATGCCAAATTTATGATGTGGCATATTTTCTTATGCTGGCTTGGGCCTTTGAATTTTGCATGAACTTTGATATAGGCATGTAGGCTAGGGTTTCCCCCTCCAAACACACACATAACATACTACAATGCCATACAGTATATCCTTTTGTCTTAGCGCGCACTCCTTGAGCCGGCAATCCGATACCGCACAAGGTGTAGCATTTCAAAATTTAATAACCAGCAGTGGGCTGCAGGAATTGCCGCCGCACGAATTCCTATAAGTCCCTCGCTTCCTGTTCGAGCTGCGGGCAAACCGAATTCGAGCCATCCATCCAGTGGATTGGAGAGGGTTCTTGCGGAACGGAACTCATTGGAAACCCATTTGCCAACCGCCCGCTGACACAGCCGCAACAACAGCAGCTGGACGCGGCGGAGGGCAGGAGCGGATGGACGAACGGTCCGCTTCTTTGTACGTGTCAATCCTGGGGGGCAATGACTGATTTATGCTTACAGTAAAAAATATATTTAATTAACATTTCTATTTGATTATTTTTGGTTACCTTCCCCTAAGTAATCAACGTTGTTAAATTAGTTCCTTTTAGTTTTTTTTTTTTTAATTTTAATTTTACTCTTTCTGCTTTTCTCTCAGCGTAATGGGCAGGGACTGTTAGCTGTGTTTTTCCGCTGGCTACTAGTCAGTCAGGCCGGGCCTTTGGTTTTTGTGCCACATCAGTCACTGTACCACAGAAACATCAGGAGCAGAGCGAACACAAACACATCCTAGTAGCTATAGCTAGTTGCTGGAGGACGTCGGGTCGTCATTTTTGGGCAACTTAACACTCGCAGGCTGTCGTCCTGCCACTGAAACTACGCCCAGTCCACCCATTATATCCGCCTCCAGCACCGTTAGTGCATCAGTTTTGTGTGCTAATTTAGCGTCTAATTTTCCATGGACAGCAAATGAGCAGCTTCAACCGATGGAGCTCTACGGCTCCGGCTCCGGCTTCTGCTTCTGCTCATGGTCCGGCCTTTGTTCCGTGTCAAAACCATCAAATCGAGATGACGATGCAATTGAAGCTACGAAAACGATTGCATTTTGTCACTTTTGTGATTCGACACCGAAATTTACCAGAACAAAAACTTGATTAAATGCACAACAGAATGTTGAGATTTGAGTTAAGTTCAGAGTTTTAGAATTATCAGATTTACATCTTAAATGTATACTGACAAAAGGGGGAAAAAAATATATTATAAAATAATTTACTTTCCACACTCTAGCAGAGCAAGGTTTCGATCCTCGGACCTCTGGGTTATGGGCCCAGCACGCTTCCACTGCGCCACTCTGCTTATGAAAATCATCCCAGCCAAACTAGCATAAGCGTGAAATCAACACAGTTCTTATTAGAATAAATATATATGTTGAATGCCAATTGGATTGGGAAAACAAAAGGCTGGAAAAAAGGGAAAGATTAGATACAAGATTAGATAAGTGAGATATAAACTTTGATTAGATAGAACCACTTCATATAATCCAATATAAAAATAAATTTTATAAAAATGTAACCTCTGAACCCTGAACATCTACCCCACCATCCTTGCTGAATCCTTACTCTATACCCTCTAGAAATTCACCTGCAAAGGGCCATCAATTTGAATTGACTTATTATATTGCCATAAATTAACCTCTACACAAGCAGTCGTAGAATTTAGAACGTGACGCAAAAGGACAACAAACAGGATATATACGCCATATATATATAAATATGCTTGCGTATGATCCTGCCATATTATTATATAGCCACGACCATGAAGCATTGGCATCCGCGTAATTATGTTTGCTTCCGTGGCCGACGCGTCGCCAGTGGCTATGGCCAGCAAAAGCACCAGCAACCACAAGGATTCGGGCCAGGATACAGGGGTCCCGGGTTCCGGGTCCGGGGTCCCGGCAATGGAGCCAACAATATGTGGCTTGAAATTTGACACTTTCACAGTTGGTCAGTTGATTTGGTCGCTTGCCTCGCCACCGCCTTCGCCTGCTCCTGTGCCCCTCTCTGCAGGCTGTCTGCATTTTGTTAGATTAATGTCCTGTTCAATCATCAATGGTTCAGCGTACAGCGCCATTTTTGTTTGTATAGCACTTGTTTATCGCCGCCCAGGATGAGCTAGGACAGTGAAAAGACGGGGACTAAAGAAGCACTTGAAAAAATTATAAAATTTTAAATATTTAGAAATATTTTGTAAGAGTATAATATATTTTTTCATTTTTAGATTTAATTTGTTTGTTTATAAAGTCAATTTATCTTTTGTCATGCTATAATTCACAATTTGTTATAGCATTTCTGTAATATTTCCAATATAAATATTAAAATTTCAGGGTAGAGATACTTTCGAAGGCTTATTATACTTTCTTGTGTTTTCATTTCCTTAATTAACTTCAAACAATTATTATTTTCTCTTAGTGATGGGACTGGACAACGATAACGGTCATTGTTATAGTGTCTCAGAATATATATGTATGTATGTGTGTGTTTGTAAGCTTCGCCTGCTTGTGTTGGGTTTCATCCTTCGGTTGGCGCTGCTCCTTTTTTTGGTTTCCTTTTCTGTCGCTCCATTTCGTTTCCCGTTCATTTGCTGCGCTGCTCCCCATCTTTCTCCTCGGTTTCGCTGTACTGCTGTTCCTCTCTGTTTCCTCTATGCTCCTCTCTCTTCCCCTGTCTCCCTCCTGCTCCTTCTATTTATTGTTGTGCATTCATCCTTTGCTTTGTTCTTTCGTTTACTTTTAATTCATTTAGGTTTCTTGCCGCCCATTTCTGTTCATTTTGATTGATGACCACTTTAATTGCGGATATTAAATGACAAGCGCCAGAATCAAATCGAACCGAAA
Organism: Drosophila leontia; assembly: GCA_008042735.1. Classification (NCBI taxonomy): domain Eukaryota; kingdom Metazoa; phylum Arthropoda; class Insecta; order Diptera; family Drosophilidae; genus Drosophila; species Drosophila leontia. The sequence goes on from VNKB01003596.1 coordinate 17,794, forward strand.
ATACAAAAATAAAGTAGGGAAAAAGGAGAAAAAACATAAACCAAAATAAGCCTTAATGCTATGTAATTCTCAGACATTTTTTTCGACTAGAATTTCAGCATGATTTTCCGCTTTTTCCGGGAGTTAATCAAAATAATAAAGTGCAATTTTCTGTGGCTAGAAAGAAGTGCTGAGGAAAGAGTTTATGCCAGGGAAAAATATTGATATAAAACGGATAAGGATGTATTCTTAATAAATAAAACTTTAGATCTATACGTATTTTTTTATAATTTTTGTAAAATCTTCTATCAAAGTCTATCCTAAAGCAAGTCAGAACTCTCTCTATAAACCTCTATTCTGTTCTATTTTCCCAGAATTTCCCCCTTAAATTTTCTTTATTTTCCCATAGACTTTCCCACTTCGTATAAACCCTGCTAGTCTTTCGTCATCTTGATTAAAGGTCTCTTGTCCACACAATTTTACGCCTTTGATGTGGGCGCGCGATATAATGTTGTTGATATAGGGCGTAGCGGGGGATATGCAATCGCAACTGGGTTATACTCAGTGTAACTACATAATAATTCTAATGAAAAATGTCAGGCAGCAAATTTGATTACTTGCTTTGATTGTCAATTAAAGCCCAACAACAATTTGCTGTGCGGTGAAATCTCGTTACGTTTATATAGTCGCCGCCGCCGTAGAGTCGCCGAGACAGACAATATGCGTCATGTACATATAACATATATAATATATACAAGGATATTTATGGTGCTATGTGTCAGAGTTGATGATGAGCGAATCCTAATTAATTTTGCAATACATATGTATGTACGGAGGGGGAGCCTTGCATTAAGTGACACAGCAACCAGTCACAGTTCGCCTGCTCATTAGCCGCATTAATTGATAAATTGATATTGGCTTTGGCTCTGGGGCAAAATATGCCCAAGATGTTTTAGGTTTGAGGGTTAAGTGTGTGTCTGTGTGAGTGTTTGTGTTTGTGTACGCTGCACTGGCCTCGGTTTTTGGCCAAAAGTTTCCACTTGATGTTGAAGTTGTTTGGTGGAAGGGAAGGAACCACATCAATTCCGGGTCCTGGGTATCCTTTCGGTCTGTTTGTCTGGCTGTCAAATCAAACTTTGATTTGATTCGATACAGCTAGCTGGCCGCTGTCCGAACTTTTATTCAAACTGACAAGTTTCTTGGCCCAGACCAACAACAATCAGTTAATGCAGGCGCCGCCAGAAGTTACCCCCTGACTTTCCTTCTATATTTTTTGTGTTTCTAGTGGTTGCTGAGCCTCTCTGTGTTGATTAATTGCTGGGCTGTTTTAGTGTCACAACTGTCTTGATTAATGCCATGTCCGGTAAATTTGTTTGCCAACACCAAAAGCCAAAACACAACAAGAGTAGCAACAAAAAAATATAGTATAGACTAGGCTAGGTCGAGTGGGGTTGGGGGTGACCAATTGTTAATTGTGGTTAAGCGCTTTTAATTTTCATATGTGAGGCCGAATTCCGAGACACGAAATATTCCGAAGCCAAAGCCGAAGCCGAAGCCGAAACCGAACATAAAACCAAGTTCAGCCTTCGTGCCGAGCCGAGCAGCAATTAAGGATGCGCCTGCGCCCTCATCTCTTATACGCTCTCTTCGAGTCTTATAAATAAGCTCTTTTTTTGGGGGGGAAAAGCTCCGAGATCGAGCGAAGCTTGGTGACACTTTCCATTGAAATACGGACGCACAGCCGGCGCAGAGCTCAGTTGCTGCCAAGTGGTCAGTGTGAGTGGTGCTCCCAGGAAACAAAACAAAAGCCCAAATGGAACGCTGCCGCAGGAGCTCATCAACCTGGCTTGGCCACATTATGATCAGCCGCCAGCAGGGAGGAGGAGCAGCAAGAGAAGAAAAAGTGTATGAATCCGGCGGAAAATGAATCAGCGGCGCATTCAACGTCAACACGTAATCCCCGCCACTTGAGCTCCCACAGGAGGACGGGGACCAGGACGTTGAGAACGAGAACGAGAACTCGTCGAAGTGGAGGCATCATAATAATGCCCCCGATTAAAGAACAAAAAGCCAGGCTGAAGTGCTGCAAGTCATTTGTGTGCTCATTGTGCAAACAGAGATTCTGCTCCTTGCTGCTGGCTCCGTCGGAGGAAATGCTTTAAGGACCCCAGGCAGCCGAGACTGCCTGGCAAGGGCTTAGTGCAGTCACATAATGTCTGCTAATATTTGAAGAGTGCGTCGCATTAATTGACATGAAAGAGAGTCACGAAAAAAAACAAAGAAGAAGGACAAAATGCAGCGAGAGGCGGTAAAGGATGTGCCCCCATAGAGAGTGCTGGGACACAAAGGCTTGGAGGATTCTTCCTGATGGGTAAGTGCCTTTGGTTAAGCCTCCGTCTAAGATGGTTTTAGCCCCCCAACCAGGCCAGGCTCTACTAGCTCCAGCTCTCTGGGCCAATATTGTGCGATGGTGTGTGTGTGTTTGTGTGCAGGCTGTGATTTTGCCAAGTGATTTATATGCCAATAAATGCAGGCGGCCAGAGGAGCATTAATATTAGATTGCACTCGGTCGGCCATCTGCTCGCACGACCATATATTTTGGACCAAATTAGCCTCGAAGCATGGAGCACCGAAGCACCGATTCCGATTCCCAGCTTCATGTTAATTAAGTGTGGTCCGAATCTCTTCATAAATTACACAATTTTCACCCGCTTTTCCGGGGCCCTGCCATAGCCATTAGCCGTATTGGCATATGCCAGCAATCAATTTGAAATTATACACCACAACTTCTCATCCCGATTCTTGTTGCTGTCAATCTGCCAATTAGCCGATATATATACTACTATACTATATATACACATATGCAAATTTGTTTGCTGTTTGCTGTTGCCTTTCTTTTTTTGTGCGTCTGCAATCAGGCATCAATTGTCAAACATTTTCTAGTTGATTACTGCATGTATATAGTGGGTTTTTGTGTTCTATTATAACCAGCAATTTTCATTCTTTGTTTGGTTTTCAATGCACCTTTTTTCCAGTTAGTGGAAAGTGCTAAATATGTTAATGTGTTTTGATTGATTTGCATTCATAATATTTGCGTTTTATTTTAAATAATTATATGCTAATTGTAATATCAAAGCTATGGCTGAAAGGTAAGAGTTGTTAACTAATTAAAAGGTCTACATGCGCTTTTTTTTATTAAATATTTAAATAAATATATATTTACCTATTTTAAGGTCATATTCCCTTATTAAAAAGTTATTAAATCTAACAATTTTCTTAAAAAATTAGGCAACCAAAGAAGTCTAGTCCCTTCAGGCTAAACTTTTCATTCAACTACCCACGTTTTCCTTAAGCCCTTGGCTTTGTTTAAAGCCAAACTGCTGGCCACAAACGAAACCAAAAGATTTTAAGCCAAAAAGTCAACCCCGAAACCCTCCTTTTCTAAGCATCTTTTGTAGATTTGCCTGAGAGACAAAGACTGGCTAAAAATTCAATTAAACAAAAAGGAAGTGAAAATCGTTTGTCGCTGGCACAAAATGCTCCCTATAATATTTAAATGGAATTAGTTTTAATTAAGTCCCTAGCTAGGCCACAAAGAAAATTCCCTTCCACACCGAAAGCTGACCAAAAAAAAAAATGTTAACAGACTCAAATTACCAACTGAAAACCAGCTGAAAGAAAAAAAAAACTGAAACCGAAAAACCCACTGAACAAAATTAAGAAACAGCAACAAAATGAGACCAAAATGTTGCCGCTGAAGGAAGTGATTAAAATTTTACCTAGCCCCAGCTTGGACCCAAAGAATCTGGCTGGCCTTTTGGGCCAAGTTTGCTCCTTTTTGGGCCCCCCTTTTCCTTTACCTTCCCTTTTTTTTTAGACGTACTTATTTTCTTCTTTTTTTTTGTAATAAGTATTAATTAATGCGAAAATGAAGGCGAGACGCAAGTAGGGCTTCGGCTCTTACTTCTTGTTTTACAAACGAGCAGCCGCTTTCCCCTATTTTACTTTTTTTTTAGTATTTTATATATATATTTTTTTTTGCGTTGAAATTTGAGACCGCCGTCCAAGCAAAGTGACGCAAATTAAGAGAAGAACCCCTGGCCAGGAGCAAGTCAAGCAGAAGCAACTTAATGAAAACGAAATTGACACCTCCTACCTGGGGATCGGGAACGCTAACGGGAACTGTCAGAGCGGCTCCTGTTATTTTATTTTACTTTTTTTTTTACTCCCCAACCGCAAGGTAAAATTATACGCACGTCTGCAGTTACCCCCGATATCGGGTACGTACTATATATATATATATATAAGGTACTAGTATGAGGCAGAGGGTTGGGTTCTGGTGGACATGTCAATAGTTGCTCGCTTCGCACTTCCTGTGACATTCTGTTGCCCATCATCGTTGCCACCACACCACGCATCCTTGTGTCCTGTGTCCTGTCCTGGCCGCTCATAAATCTTGCCGCTGGAGTATTTTTCTGGGTGTGTGTGTGTGTGTGTGTCTGTGCTTTTATCTGGCTTTTCACGCTTCCGGGCGCTTCTCCAAACCAATCCAATCCCTGTCCCAGAGGAGAAGGAGAGCTAGGAGAACCGAAAAACCGAAAAACCGAATTGTGTCTCCAGTTATTTGAGTTTCGTTGTTTAGCTCATAAATCTGCTTATCTGGGGAGTTGGATCCACACACCCCCTTTTCGAAAAAGGGCGAAGAGTTTCCTCGGCTTTTGTTTTCCTTCCAGCAGCTGTGTGGCATTAAAGGCTAAAGGCTTTTGCAACTTGACCCTGTTGCAGTCATGCATAAATTTCTTAGATTTTCACCCAAACACACTTACTCCAAGGAATACAAATTAAAATATGTCTTTGAGTAAAGCCTGGCCAAAACCATATTGGACACAAAGTTATAAATATTTTTTCGGGGGAATTAATTAAGCTTCAGCGGGGTAAAAGGACCAAGGAATAAAATACAAAATGGTAGCCTCTGTCCCTCTCTCTAGGGAAAATATGCACAAAATGAAATTAGTAGCCGAAAAAAGATAAAAACGTAATGAAATGAAATGCGGCCTAAATGTTTTTCAGACATTTTGGGATTGTCGCAGGCACACACAGGCAGCAAAAACAATGAAGGGGCAATAAATTGGCAGGAAGCAGAAGGGGCAGCGGCTGGCCCAAAGAAATTGAAATATGTTCGGCCAACACAAATGGGTTAGAAGGATGCTGCTGCTCCTCCTCCTGCTGCTGCTGCTGCTGCTGTGTGAACTGGAGTGTAAAGTACAGGGGCCCTAATGAAAGATTATGGGACCGAGGAAGTGCTGTACAGATTATGGCTGCAGGTTCGAGATGATCCATTGTTATCGACAGAGAGGACAACTTGGCCAAAAACACACACAAATTGCCAAAGTGATGTATTGAGGGGGGTTGAGCGAAGAGAGAGAGCATTAAAAGGGACAACAACGACAGCAAATGGTACTCCCAGAAACCGAAAAGGATGTCAAAGTCAACGAAGGATGGCCTAAGTAATGTGGCATTAATTGGAAAAGAAAAGAAACAAAGCTGTAGAGAGAATTATATACATTCTTATATTTTTATACCCTTGCAGGGTATTATAATTTCAGTCAGAAGTTTGCAACGCAGTGAAGGAGACGTTTTCGACCCTATAAAGTATATATATTCTTGATCAGCATCAACAGCCGAGTCGATCTAGCCATGTCCGTCTGTCCGTCTGTCCGTCTGTCCGTCCGTCCGTCTGTCCGTTTCTACGCAAACTAGTCCCTCAGTTTTAAAGCTATCTGAATAAAACTTTGCATATAGTCTTCTATATACTCTCACTGCTATATATGTCGGAACGGGCCGGATCGGACGACTATATCATATAGCTGCCATACAAATGTTCGATAAATTTTTA
>VNKB01003598.1:0-11889 GCA_008042735.1 Drosophila leontia
CGTTGTCCTTGCCATCTGTTCCTTTTGTTGCTTGGCCACTTGAGGGCATTACTCATGCCACATTTGGCGTGCGATTCAAGTGCTTAGCGTGTTAATTTGCACCAGTTTCAGTTTCAGTCGAGAGTCTGTGTTCATCCAGGGGGATGCAGCCGGGACTTGGCACTCTTATCTGCTCTATAACTAAATAGCGAGGGTTGCTCTCTCTCTTTAGAGCCGGAGGCCGCGTGTTAAGCCCTCACAATTGCCATTTGATTGAGTGATGCGTCAGTTGGTCCTTGCGCCTGTGTGTCCTTGCTCTTGTGTTTTGTATTGCTGCTGCTTTTGTTTATCTCCACCCCCTCATAATCATCAGCCTACTGCCTTCTGTTTGTTTTGGAAACTACTACCGATATGCATTAGATGCACTGAGGGAAAATATTAAGGGGAAGGTAACATTTGGAGGTTTAAATTGAGTTGATCTGGGCTCTAGAAAATTATTTTAAAAATATTTAAAAACTTTTTTCTAAACAGGTACCTTTAATTTTAAAAAAAAATAATATTTAAAGCACACATTAAAGATTTTTAAGTAAATTAATTTTTTTTAAAACAAATTTTTACTACATTTTGTTTATAATTACTCTCAAAAAATGTGAAATAATTTAATAAAATATTTTCTCTTTAAAAAAAACTTCAGCAAAGCCTTAAAAGTTAACTAAAGATCTATAATCTGTTATAAAAAATTGTAATAAATCTGTTATGCAGAAAATTCCCATAATTTTCTTCCAGTGCCTTCACAGAATCACCCAAAAAATCCCGACGCAACAAGGATGTTGTGATTTAATAGAGGGTGCATTATCATTATCATCGTACAAAGAGAGATATAGTACTTCGCATCTGACGAGCATTAAATTAACTGTAACCGGCACTGCACTTTACACATTTTACATATGTCGCCTTCTCTATCAGGGAGACAACTTCATCTTGGTGGGTGGTTTTTTTCACTCCCCTCTCAAAAAATTTTCCCCAGAGAGCAGGAAAACCCAAAACAGAGCAGGAGAGTTGGGTAAAAAAAAAGACAGGAAGCAGGGGCCGAAAATCAAAGCGAATGCACTCTCAAACGAGAGTAGTGCCGCCTCGGCCTCGGACTGAGCCTGTAGGTAATTCAATAGCCAAAAGCCGGTACTGGTACCGCTACCTCCCATCCGCATCCGCATCCCAATCCCGTCCAGCCTTTGACATGCGGCGAAGCTGGACAGGCACTCATCAAACTTTTGACATGCAACTCGACAAGGGGAAAGAGCTGCTGAGGCGACTGCTGCTGCTGCTGTTGCTGCTGCTGCGCCTTTTTGCATGCAAAATGTCAGCGCATATGTCAGACTTTTGCATATGACCAACCGACCGACCGACCTTCTCGGGTTATGCGATTGCGAGGGTTTATTGTGAAGTTAACTTCTTGAGTTGGAAGTTAAATTATTTCCTTTTTAGAGAAAAGGTAAAAGGAAAATCTTCATCACTTGAAAATGTTAGAGATTTAAAGTATCCATAATTATTTTATATCGGAGAATATCTATTGGTGAATATTTATCGAATAACTCTCTTGAAAATTTAATAGTAAATATTATTTGCTAAGTATTTATTCCTATTCCTATTGCCGATTATCTATTCATTGATATTTATTGAGTATCAATAAGTAGAAGTATTTATGATCTTAAATCTCTTAAAATTCATTCTTCCCAAAACTCCTCGATTCACCCTCGCAAAATCTGTATTTTTTGTTGTCCTCCTTCCTGTCCCCTGTTATGGCCAAATGCATTTTGATGCAAATCTACAGCGAAGTTTTGGGCTACACACTTCTTTTGAGCTGTTACTCTGACCCTTGACCCCCTCACAACTACCCCCTCTCCGGCACCCACCCGCTCCTCCTGCACTTCACACTCAAACTGTATGGAATGCAGGATATTTGCAGGATATTTCCGTGTGTCTGTGCTATGATGTCTTTGTAACTGTAATTGATGCTGACTTTTTGACAGTTTGAATGTCGAAAAACGAGCAGATGAGCAACGACGACGAATAACGAAAACTGAAAACGAAAACCGAAACTCGGAATAGAAATAGAAATTGAAATTGAAACTGAGCTACACTTATTCGAGGAGTTTTGACTACAGTTACGGTTACAGCTCCGGGCGGGGGTGGGATTTCCACACAGGAGAGAGTTGGAGGGTTGGAAATGACAACTCTGATTAGTTGTGTGACACTTTTGTGATTTGAATTCAATTATGACATGCAAAAAAGGGGTGGCAGGTGGTTTTTTAGGGCTTGTAAAGAAATCTGAGGAGGTGGAACAAAGTGTTTACACAGAAAATTAATCAAAAATATTTGGTTTTCTTTGAATTCTTGATTAAAAGTTTATTTTTCAATGACTTTAAACATAAATAAAGACTTTTAATTACTTTTTTCTTGCTACAAATTATTCATAAATAAATAGATTTATGTTTAAATTTCAATTTGAATATTTAGACTCTTAAACAATAAGGAATCAAACCTTCCCCTCCTTGCTACCCACCATAATTTTCCCGCTAAAGGAAATTCGAGGCCCCCACAACTTTTCCACTCCTTCCCCCTTAATTTCTGGGGGTAGCTATAGGATCAATAAACACACACCGTTAAGAGTCAATATTTTGATTTTCCGCGCAGGCGAGGGACAGCCAACAAACAAAAGGGAGCGGCGCACCGAGCAAATAGAAAACTTCGCCAATGTCAAACAAAAAGCAAAGGAGACAGGAGAAACAGCAGCGGCAGAGTTTTCCCTGAGTTTTCCCTATGCTCCTCGGCCTTTTGTCAAAAAGAATCAACAGCAAAAGGGAAGGGGACAAAACTGAAATCGGATATTAAACGTTGAACAGCCAAAATAGAAAGACGAAAAAAAAAATACACAAAGCCAACAAAGGCGAAACAGGAGAGGCCAAAGGATATTTTCCAAAAGCGGCGATAAGAGAGGCAGAGAACAAAGGACCAAAGAATGAAATTAATACATTTGACCAGAGAGATAGGAGAGTCAAAGGAGGAGCAGGAGCAGGAGCAGGGACAGGAGCTTGGGCCATGTCTAGTTTAAGTTCTAAATAGTTGCTCTAATATGCCGATGGTAAAATAAAACCCACAGGACACAGGCACGTGTGTGAGTGAGGGGATATTGCAGATATTGTCCTTGTAATTGAGCCGAAAGTTGGCTATTTGCACTTGGCGAAAAATACATTTAAATGAAAATATGAAAGAATATGAATATGAACGAAATTTTAAAAATTTCTTACTTGACTTCATGGGATTCTTCTTCGTTTATTCGAAAGCTTATTCCATGTCCTTACAAATACCCTACAAAACCCCTTTATTCTTTACTTCCTTTATCCTCTCAGTGCATTCTTGTTAACAATGTCAATTGCAAAGTGCAGGCCACAAAAACTTTGGCACAAACACACACACAGCCTAGCCCTTAGTCCTTCGTCCTTCGCCCCCTGCTGGAGATGTGGCTGCGGATGCAAGCGGCTCCAAAGGCCATAACTCCAAATTGGCCATTCGATCTGGTTACTTAAAGGGTAATTAAATTAACTACCGCACAGCAGCAGGCAAAAAGGAGCTAGCAGCATTGCAGGCACTGTACGGTTACGGAAGTAACTCTGCCAGCATGTTGTCCCTGTTGACATCCTGCCAGGAGCTGCGCCCGGCGGCAGACAAACAAAGGGACGAACGCGCGGAGAGACAGAGAGATTTTTTCCATATGCATATTTCATTATGACTGCCTTTTTTAGGGGTGGCAAATAAATAAAAAAGGTAAAGGGGTTCCGGTTTCCTGGTCTCGATTCCGGGCTCAAGGGTGTTTGCCTTATCGAGTGCCAAATCATCGTTATGATTGCCCAACGCTGCTGCCTCCTTTTGCTCCGTTTGTTGTTCAAAATTGATGATCAAATCGTGATTAAAATATATATTCTGCTACTGCTAATGACTGTGTTGATTAATTATGAATCAATTACATTGTAAAAAGATAGCTCAGGCTCATCATCATCATCATTGTCATCATCATCCTCATCTTTTATCTGTTTCACAAAAAAGGTGCCAGAGCGATGCAAATCAAATTTGTCATGCTTTAAGGAAGGGCATCCTGACACTTTTCGGGGAGGAAGGCAGCGGGTGAGGAGTACAAGTACGATTTATGGTTGGGATTAAGGTTAGCCACGAAGGCTAACTGGGGATATATGTATGTTTCTGGTTGGGAGAAGGATTCTTTTGAATCGATTGAAATAGGTGTTTTGATTAATGGTTTAATAAGGGGGTTTTTTTTTATGTTGTTTGCCAAGTTGTTGAACCAGATTGGGATTTTTAAGGGGAGTGGGGCTGAGTTCCAGGAGTTCCATTAATAGAATATAATTTTAAATATTGAACAAATTAAAGATAAATAGTAAACAAATAAAAATGTAGCTTTTCTTTTACAACAAATTAATCAACATTTTCACAGTTTCCCGGAAACAGTTGCTCTTTTCCTTTTCAAAAAATAAGTACCAAAAAAACCTTTGACTAAACTAAAAATAGAACTTCTTCCCTTTGGTCTTTGTCAACTTTTAATTCGATTACACGAACTTCTCGAAAACTTTATTCAAATTAACAAAACAAAAAAATATATACTATGTGCCAGGCTTTGAGCTGAAAAAGCTCTGAGCGCAACCTGGGCAACAATTAAAAGTAAACAAAAATTTAATTATGCAGCAACAAGGGAAAGAGAGAGAAAGGTAAAAAGAAAGAGGGAGAGAGCCAAGACTGTTGCAATTGAATTAGGCAAAAAATTCCAAATGTTTCGTGGCCAGACTGATGATGATGATGATGATGAGAATGCAGAACAGCACCGGAACCGGAAGAGGGGCAGCACCAGCAAAAGCGGAAGAGAAGGAGGAGGGTAGAAGGCAGTGGAAGATGGCGGACCATTCAAGTGCGGCGAATTGAATTTCTCATTCAGGCAAAGTTTTTCAAGGAAAATGGCGCAAGGTGCTGGGCGGGCGTCCTGTTGGGGGTTGTTTTCCACAAAAATTATAGTCAAAAGAAAATTTGATTTTGCAAACTCACACACACACAGGCAGCAGGCACTGTGTAATTGAATTGAGCGCCGAAAAGCGCGCTACGAAAAATGGCAGTTGGCATTAAAGGCGAATAAGCCGAGGAGCAGGACGAATAAAAGGACCAAGGCAGCGCAACCACAAAAGGCTGCAAAGAACCCACACACACCCACACAGACAGAACACAACATACACACAACAATGGCTGCTGGCTAATAAAATAAACGAAAAGCTTTTGTAAGCAAATTGAAAATATAAACAAACGGAAAATTGATAAAGAACATAAAAAAAAGAAGGAGCACACAACACAGAAGAATAACAGCAAACAAAATGGAATAATAAAAAAGATAGAAAAAATATATATACCAAAAAGTGTATAAAAAAATGTATACAAAAAACCCATCTAGGAAAAGGCACAAAAATTGGTCAGAGCCCAGGACAAACACAACACAAAAAAAAAAAGGATAAACAAAAGCCGCTTCACACACACAGAAGAAAAGCTAGCCAACAATATAAAAAACGGAAATAAAAACAAATGAAAAAAGTAGCAAACAAAAGCCAATTCACAAGTGGAAAATGCATAACAACAAAGTTTTTTTTGTCGTTGCTATTTTAACAAAAGGAAGGAGGGTACAAAAAACCACACAGAGAAAAAACAAACTTAAACTTCGGGAAGGAAAAGCCTTAAAAAATATTCGATAAATACAAAGAAGTATTTCATTTTATTTAAAATTGTATAATGCAGTTCTAAAGTTATCAGAACCTCCAAAGTTGCTCTATACAATATTTACAAATTATTTAATAATTTTTAAATATTATGTGAAAATTTTAGATAAATGATTTATAAAATACACACACTTATAAATCAATTTAAAACAGATAGAAAAGTTGTATATAAAACCCAATTAAATACAATTTGCTTAACTTTTAAAATAATCAAAAATAAATTGAACAAATCGCAATGATTTTCCCTTTTTCCCAGATTAATGCAAATTTGCAACAAAATCCCCTTTTTATTGCTGTGCAAAAAATATAAAATAAACAAAATGGCGTCTATATGTACATATTTGGGAACTATAGAAACGTCAACAATAAACAACAATTCGATTAAAACTTTTATGCACAAAAATGAGCTCAAATTAAAGAAAAACAATCGCTACCAAAAGGGGGAAAGCGCCAAGGGGACAAACCCGGAAAACTCCACACTGGACGACGACGCAGCATTAAAGTTTTTCCTATTTTCGAAATTAAAGCACGCAAAAAGGACATAAAGGAGGAAAGGAAGGGGGGAGGACCATGAAAACCAAGAAAAAAGTGTTTCAGCAGCATTTTTAAAGTAAACTCAGTAAAAGGCAAGGGATCAGATGTACTAAATATTAGAAGAGGTAGTACTGTAGTTACAGTAAAACCTTCAAGATATTTTAAGTAAATTTTAAATTATAATTTAGAAAAATGTTTTTATTTCAGATAGAATTTTAATTAAAATTTTTTTACATAATTTTTTTTAAATTTAAATACAAACATACAACTTAGTTTTAATACAAATATTTAAAAAACAATTCATTTCTATATCAAAAATTATGAAAAATTTTAATAATATCCCCCTGCATATTAAAAACAACAAAATCCCAATTAAACCTGCGACTTGTGACCACACTGCCCGGCATCAGTGTGACCAACTAAATAAGAATTAAAATTAAAAATTATATTTTTTAAACGGCTCAGTGCCAGGCGTCGCTGCAGCAGCGGCCCAAGTCAACGCAGGCAGCGCTGCAGCCAGTCTAAGCTATCTCGCTCGCACAGACACGCCCTCTCAAGCTTCTAAAAGCGAGCAACAGAGATGGCCATACGCCCAGGCCCAACTCTGGGTGTCTCTTTTCCTCCCACACGCACACTTAATACTTACACTCACACACATTAAAGACTGGAGTCTTTCGAACTCGCTTTTCGAACTCGAGTCGTTCCCCTCTTTATGCTCTTGCTTTTGTTGCTTTGCGCACAACAGTTAGGAATAAACCGCCGTGGTAAGCACTTGTTGTTGTTATATTTGTTATTGTTGTTGTACTCACTTTATCATGTCCGGCAGTCGTTCCGGCACTTTTGGGTGGGTGTTCTTCTTCACGTAACTGGAGGACAGCGCCTCGGTGCAGGCCAGCATTAGCTCCGTGGACAACTCGACCGGATGTTGTGGTGATTTTTCTTCGGGTAACTGCAACAGATCAGAAAAAACGGAGGAAAAAGGAGAGTGAGAGAGGAAGCGGAAATCCAAGAAATATTAAAAAATGGTGTTCGCTCCGCGCACACAATTGTTGCGTGCTTTTTGGGGCAAGTGAAATTCCTTGGCTCGTGTTTAAATTAATTATCAACTTAGGCATTTAAACAGCAACAACAGACACAGAGAAAGAGAGAGAGAGACATCCACATCAATCAAAATGTTAATTGATGTTTCTTTTCTCCCCTCACTTACATTTAACTTTCTCACTCTGTTGCGCCTTCTTCGTTTTCGTTTCTTCTTCAGCGCTTTGCCTCTCCTTTATTACACGACAAACGGCGCTCGCGCTGATCCATCAACGGAATAGAGGGAAAAGAAGGTGAAAAGGGGGTGGGAGGATAGGTAAGAGAGGTAAGAGAGGAGCGAAAGGTGAAAAGGAGGCGGGGATGGGGCAAAAACAATAAACACGAGCCAAGTTAACAATGCAAAATAACAACAACAAGAACGCCAAAGTGCGATGGGCAGTAAAAATATTTTTATAGATTAAAATAAAACAAAAATAAAATATAAAAATAAGAAATAAATAAAAACAGGGTTTTAAAAATAAATGAAACTAATTTTACTTAGTTTTCGGAGTGATTAACTTTGTTTTTTAATTTTATAAAATAAAGCCTTTTTGGGTTGGCTTTTTGTTTACTTTTTTTTACACAGATGACAAATTAAAAACTACATTTTTTAATTTGAAATTAATAACATTTTAATCTTTTACTTATTTTTAAAGAAAAAAATAGTTATTAAAATTTTTAAATAAAATCTAAAAAAAAAACTTGGTAACTAATAATCTCAAAAAGTTCATAAATCCCCAATTAGGCTACCATGTTTACTTTAAAAAATCTGATTAAAAACTTCCAATAATATTTAATATTTAAAGTAACCTGAATTCATAAAATTTCCATCATCATAATACCCCTTAGCACTCCACAAGTATAATTAAAGAAAAAACACACACAGCATAAATAAAAAATAATAAAAGATGAACAGTAAGAAGAAACATTTATTGGGTGTGTGAGTGAGTGGCTTTTTATGCGATTTAACGATTGATTTAACAACAGCCGCAAAATATATAAACATTTTACTCGCTGACTGAATTGCCCAGGAAAGGGAAATTGGGATGGGTCTTGGGGGCTCCGACCTAGTGCTTAAAAATTGATAGGCGAGAGCGCACGAGGCCAGTAAATAAAATTCAAATAAAAATGCCAAACAAACAAAAGGCAGCAGCGCCAAATAAAAGCGTCAAAGAAATGGCAAATAAACAATGCCCCAACGAGCAAAAACAAAAGTCGGAGCGCGAAACATAAACTTTAAATACGGGGACAAAAATTACCCAAAGGGAAAGCAACCTGAGAATGCTCTTACTAGACCAATTTAGGGATTTTTGTATCTTGTAAAGAAAAGTATTGGTATATATAGCTTTTTTTAATATCGAAACAATTTATTTAAAAAAAAAAAAACAACTAAAATGTTGTTTAAATGTTTATATTTTTCTGATTATATTCTTCCGCTACATCAAAGAGAATGTCGATTTATCGCACATTGACTTTAGTTTTTATATATTTTTCCCGCTTTTCTAACTTGAAAAGGTAACTTATATATTAAAAAATTATTTAAATATTATTAAATTTATTAACAAATAATTTCAAAAATCCAGTAAAATTCCCCTTATGCCAGGGCTTTAAACAATTCCTTACAACCCTCTGACTTGACTGAATTTTCCTTAGGTTTGCAGACAGACAGAGACATAAACGCGGCCAAGTGTTAAGTGGCTGCCAGGGCAGGACTATAAGGCGAGCCAAGTACAAATTTATACTGTGTATAGGCGACACATCCGACGTGGCCTGGGGAATATAGCCAGTTGCCAACTTTGGCGACTATGCCAACTCCCTTGTTTCAATCCTCCAAAAAAACCCCCTCCCGACGTCTGCCTGGCGACACTTTTATTGTGAAAACCGTTTTTGGCTGGCCAAAAAAGTTCTTCAAAAGTTCTTGAATATTTTTTCGTTGTTGTTGTTAAAAACTTACCTGAAAACTCTTGGTGATGGCATCGAACATAACGGTTATGGAATTGCCCAGCAGAGCATGACGAGCAATCTGAGGACACACAGAGCAGGCATTCCTATACACATGAACGGCCAGGTGAACGGATCTGTGGAAAATATTTCATTTTATGAGTTTAGATTTCATAAATTTAAATTATTAAAATATTTAATTGAATTTTTAAATTTATTTAATGAGTTAGTTTTTTTTAATTTAAATTTAAATTATTGAAATTATTAAAATATTTGATTGAATTTTTTAATTTATTTAATGAGTTAGTTTTCATAAATTTAAATTATTAAAATATTTAATTGAATTTTTAAATTTATTTAATGAGTTAGTTTTCATAAATTTAAATTATTAAAAAAAACCTACTTCCTTGAGATATCGGTGTTCTCCTGTAGACCTTTGCTGATCACATGATTGGCCACTATGCCCAAGCCATCCATGCAGAGAAAGGCCTGGAAGTCAAAGGCCTGGGCCTTGGGTATCACACGCAGAAGGTTGCCCAAGGCCCTTTCCAAACCCTGAGCACCGCCTCCCTTAACCACCAGATTTAGGAGCTTGGGCACCGTGCTATCACGTTTTACATAAGGAGGTAAGGGCTCCATGGCCTCCAGATACTGGGTGGCGCTGAAAAATATTTAAAAAATAATTATTATTTGGAAAGATAAATATTTTCTACAAAATATTTAAAATATTTTCCAAAGAACCTATAGTTACAAATCGAATAAATGAATTATTTAAATAATTATATTTAAATATACCAAGTTTGAGCTGTCTAGACGGCATAAAAAATGGTATAACATTTCAAAAAAGACCTTCTTTTGATATGATAAATATCTGATTTCTTCAGGAAATTAAAAAACCAAAGACAATAAACTTTTTAACGATTTCCAACAGAAATTTAATACTTGCAAAATAACAAAGAAATCAAGTAAATATAAAACAATAATTAATTTAATTTCGGTCATTAAAAATACCCAAGTTTACTCACCACTGACTCATTCGCTGCTTCAGCTTCTTCATCTTCTTTTTGTAGCTCCTCGAATGCCCAGGGATTCCCCCCACATCCGAGAGCGTTGAAGAAAGATCGCAGTCTTCGTTTGTGGTGCTTGTGCCATTCCCATTTAAGCCATCTTCTGGATCATTTTCATCCTGATCTCCTCTACCCTCGTCCGCCTGCCGCGTGGGCATGGTCAGCTCTAGAGCCCGCTGGCGTATGTGCTCGATGTTCTCTTCGTGCCGGCGAGCAGATTCCAATTGCTTTTGGAGTATTTTGCGCTGCAACTCCTCGGTGGTCTGCTGCTGTTGGACCTGCAGGGCCAGCAGTCGCTCCTCTCGATCCCTGGCCTTTTCCCGGGCCAAGGCCTGACGTTGCTTCTCTTTCTGCTCCTGCATCTTGCCTATTCTCTGCTCCTTTTCCAGTCTGGTTTCATTCATTTTCTCCAGCTTGAGGAGGCGTTCTTTTTCCAGGGCTTGGCGGCGTCTCTCCACAGCAGCCTCCTTGGCCAGCTTTTCCTCCACTCTCTTCTGTCGCTCTTGTTCGAGATCCTGCAGTCTGCCTTCGGTTTCTTTAGAGGATTCCAGAAGATCTAGACGCTTATTTTGAGCTTCTATGTTCTTGATAAAGTTGATTTCCTTGAGTTTTTTCTCCTCGTCGTGGGCCTTTTCAATGATCTGCCGGAGGTACTGCTCTCGATTCTCCGCTGCCCTTTGCAGTCTGCCCTGCATCTTCTGCCGTTTGTCTTCGATGAGCTGCTTCTTGGCCGCCTTGACATCTTCGACGCGTGCAAAGAGTTGTTGCAGCTTGGCTGCTTTCTCCTGCTGGAGGAGATTCCTCTTTTGCTGAGCCCTGGCCTGCTTGGCTTGGTATTTCTTGAGGGTTTCCTGCAGCGAGCGACGTCGCGAGGGCGAGGATAGCTTCTGATGGAGTTCCTGGGCTCTGCCTGGATGCCTGGCCACATAGGCCTGGAGTGTGGCCAAGGCCTCTGCTCTCTCGTTCCAGGACATGTCTGACAATAGAGCCTGATATCTATGCTCTAGGCTGGCATTCTCATCGTCACTCATGGTCACAAACACCGCGGAATCATCACCGCCTAAGCCCAGCTCCTGCTCCTCCAGCTGAACCTCACAATCGGTTTCATCCGTTTCCGTGTCTACATCGATTTCCGTTTGCTCTAGCTCACGGATTTGTCGTTCCAAAGATTCCTGAACCTCCACTAGGATGCGCTCGTTGCGCTCTTCTTCGTTGTCGTCGGCAATTTGCTCTTCGTTCTCATCGCAGGCACTCAGCAGGGAAGAGGAGGCACTGGGCTTGTTGTTGAGACTGCCATTTGGCAGCTTGCAGTGGGCAATGCTCTCGTAGAGCTCGCCAATGGTCTTTGAGAACTCACAGTTGGTCTGGATTTTGATGTCGATCTTGTTGTGGTCCTCGTTGCTGGCTGTGAGGGGGGACACGACAGTTTCTGCAGAGGAGGAGCTGCTGTTGTTGCTCTGCTTGTG
>VNKB01003599.1:0-14916 GCA_008042735.1 Drosophila leontia
ATTGAATGCTGGCTGTGTCGTGTTTGGCCGACAGCATTTGGAAAACAGGAAATATGCTGTCGTCACCCTCCATCACAATTTGTTATAAAAAACATAACTTGTTTCTACACTCGGTTTTAATATTGGCAACACAACACTTCCAGTAGCGTCGACCGAAATATTTCTTACGTTCTTTATTCTTGATGTGTATGCCTTTATCTGGGATCCTGTGCAGTAGATACAGAAGAATTCATCTAATCCAATATCTAGTATGCATCCAGCCAATTCCCCCTCATACTTTTTAAGGTAAGGTAAGGATGATATTGGATCCCGATCCTTGTTGATTCCCAAGTGTCTGTTCGTTGCCTCTTCACGAAGTTTGCGCAGAGTTGGTAACTTTGGAATGAAGCTTGGCTCTGGGTCGTCATTATTCATACTGGTGGTCCCTTCTTTTCTCCATAACGCCGCTTTTTTCAAAATTAGCTCCTGGCCGATTTCAACACGTCTGGATCCTGTGCATCGCCGTTTTTTATTATGAGGAATACCGCGTGTGTCTGGTACAGTTATGTTTATGAAGATGCCGCAATTCTCATCCGGTTCCAATTGCAATATCCCTTAATTTGAAGCTATATATTATCCACCTTTTCAGATATTTTTGCCTTTTTAAAGTTGAAGGCACATGGAAGAGGATTTTTTTTATATACCAACATGGCTATGGTATCCGTCCAGTTGGGTTGCAGATAATTTCGGGATCTTAATTCCTTCTTTGTATTTACTTTAGGGGCAATCGATTTCCACATTCCTTCGTTCAATTCCAGGTTAAAATACAGAGTGGGCAGCAGTCCATTTTTTGATGCCTGGTCGATCTGGTACTCTGGGTCCTCTTCAGGGGCTGTGTTATTTAATGTGGTGTTAATTGTGTTATTAGCAGTGCTATCCAACTGCATTCCACGTCGTTCTTTCACCACAGTTATTATATTGTTCCGATTAATCCTCGCATAGAAATTGAGTGTTTGTCCGCTTATAGTTCCCTGCAAATAATTACTGGCTTCGATCCACACATTGTCGCTTCTAGGCTTTAGAGATCCAGTTTCGGTAAAAATGTTTACGCTGCAAAGTGCATCCACTAAGGCGGGCACATCCACGTGTGACTTGGCCGTCATCTTTAAAGTTTCACTTATGGCACACAATAAGTAAAACAAAAAACAACACAAACACTTCAGATTGAAACAAGTAACTCCCGAACTCACTAAATAGTTAAAAAGCGTATATATACGTAAAATTAAAAGAAAACAAAACTTAAACATATATTAAACTAAACGTGAAAAATGTATCAATTACCTCCCCTAAATACTCAAAAGAACGAACTTAAAAATTAAAAGGAATAAAAAACTTAAACATAAAATTTATTTATATAAGTTTTTTCTTACAATAAATAAATTATTAATTATTATTAATTAAATATAGCATTTTCTAATCATAATCAATATTATATCTAATATCTTTCTTTCCTTACATTAACAAACATAAAATATTAATATAAAAGTATACGTAATTTATTTTTTATATTTTTGTTTTTTGTTTATAATAAGTAATAAAATAACACAAGGAAAAAATAAGAAAAATAAAATAAGATGGGCAATCGAAAAAATTAGTTTTTAAAGGATGGGCAATCCTCAAAATTAATTTTTAAAGGATGGGCAATCCTTTAAATTAAGTTTTAAGGAGTGGGCAAGCCTTAAAATTAATTTTTGAAAGATGGGCAATCGAAATAACTAGTTTTTAAAGGATGGGCAAGCCTTAAAATTAATTTTTAAAAGATGGGCAATCGAAAAAATTAGTTTTTAAAGGATGGGCAATCCTTTAAATTAAGTTTTATGGGGTGGGCAATCCTTAAAATGCATTTTTAAATTATGGGCAAACGAAAAAATTAAGTTTTAAGGGGTGGGCAATCCTTAAAATTAATTTTTAAAAGATGGGCAATCAAAAAAAATTAGTTTTAAAGGATGGACAATCCTCAAAATTAATTTTAAAAGATGGGCAATCGAAAAAATTAAGTTTTAAGGGGTGGGCAATCCTTAAAATTAATTTTTAAAAGATGGGCAATCGAAAAAATTAAGTTTTAAAGGATGGGCAATCCTTTAAATTAAGTTTTATGGGGTGGGCAATCCTTAAAATGCATTTTTAAATTATGGGCAAACGAAAAAATTAAGTTTTAAGGGGTGGGCAATCCTTAAAATTAATTTTTAAAAGATGGGCAATCAAAAAAAATTAGTTTTAAAGGATGGGCAATCCTCAAAATTAATTTTTAAAAGATGGGCAATCGAAAAAATTAAGTTTTAAAAGATGGGCAATCCTCAAAATTAATTTTTAAAAGATGGGCAATCGAAAAAATTAATTTTTAAAAAATGGGCAATCGAAAAAATTAATTTTTAAAGGATGGGCAATCCTTTAAATTAATTTTTTAAGGGGTGGGCAAACGTTTTTTACTAAAAATATTCAGTTTTCGGAAGTGGGCAATACATTATTTCTCCCTGGGGTAACGGAGCAAATTTTTAAAGTGTCATATCTCCTAAAGTTGAAAAAAATTTCAAAATTCTAAAGGGTGGGCAAACGTGGGCAAACGAAAATATTGCGATTTCCAAAAAAAAATTTTGAAAAAAGTCAAATTTTTGAAGTTCGAAAATTGTCGAACTTTTTCGAATTTTCATATCTTCAAAACTGGACTTGGGCAAAAAAAAAATAATTGGTGGGCAAACATGGGCAAACGATTCCAGCTTTCAAATTTCAAAAAAAAAATTTTTTGAACCTGGCTTCTCTTAGCTCTCAATTCCAATTGCTTAACACCACGTTGCTTTGAGATCACAAGAAAAGTAGTGGGGAGAAAAATATAGACACGATACTACCGCGATTGTTTTCAAACTACCGATAGTGCAAGCGAAATCCAAACCATCGATAGTACCACCGGTAGTTTGACATCTCTAGTAAGTTGTGCAGTGAAAAAGTTAAGCAAAAAACTGAAGATAAAGTTATGAGCGATATAAACGAAGTTGCTGCATTGAAAAATCTTCTTGAGGAGTGGAATTTTAGCGACTAATTGCCCACATTTCTCGGTAAGTTCCGAAACAATCATCTAAAGTACGATAAGATCCGCAATTGGCATACATACGAGGGCTGTCTGATAAATAACCGACCTCAACGTGAAGCTAGCGGCACATCTGAAAAAAAAGTTTCTACTTCAAATTGTGCATATTATAATAGCTACTCGGCAAAATTTCAGAAATTTATCTTGCACAATTATCTGTTGACAGTCGTTTTTGTGAGTCTATTTCGGTGATTTCCCCAAAATGGAAAAAATTGAATATCGAGCTGTAATTAAATTTTTATTTTTGAAAGGCAATTCGCCTTCACAAATCAAAGATGAGTTGGACCACTAACGATAACATCGCTAAAGTTAATCAATTGGTACTAGACGACCGCCGGATTAAAGTTAGGGAAATAGCTGAGATTATGAAGATGTCAAAAGAACGTGTTTGTCACATATTAAACCAAGATTTGGGCATGAGAAAGCTGTCCGCGCGTTGGATGCCGCGTTTGCTTACGCTAGACCACAAACATGCGCGCATGAAATTTTCCAGCGCTCTGTTGGCTCAGTTTAGAGGCAATAAGACCGAGTTTTGGCGCCGATTGATAACTGTAGACGAAACTTGGATTCATCATTATACGCCCGAAACAAAAATCCAATCTAAACAGTGAATTGAAAAGGGGGAACCGGCCCCAAAAAAAACCTAAAGCTGTGTATTCGGCTGGGAAAGTGATGGCGAGTGTTTTTTTGGGACAACCATGGAATTATTTTTATCGACTATCTTGAAAAAGGAAAAACTATAACAGGAGCATACTACGCATCATTATTGGACAAGCTAAAGGAAGAAATTTCGAAAAATCGGCCACATTTGCAAAAAAAGAAAGTCTTGTTCCACCAAGGCAACGCACCATCTCACACCTCAACAGTCGCCATGGCGAAAATCCACGAATTGCGGTTCGAACTGCTTGACCATCCACCTTATTCCTTTCCTCAACTTAAAACTGCGCTCGGCGGCCAGAGAATTTCGTCAAATGAGGAGGCAATCTCTTTCGTGAACTTGTATTTTGCAGACAAAGACGTCAAGTACTATTTGGAAGGGTTGCAGAGATGGGAGCATCGCTGGGAGAAGTGTGTGGAGTTACAAGGAGAATATGTAGAAAAAAGAAAAAAAAAATTTTTATAAAGTCATGGTTTAGTCGGTTATTTATCAGACAGCCCTCGTATGTACATATATGTATTTATACATACATATGTACATACCCAGCAAGCACTCGGAAGATCGCAATCATCTTGAGGAGTCATTTTCGAGTCATTGAAATGATTAAAAAAAGATTTGTCTTATGCGCGACTAATAAAAGACTCGAAAATGACTCCAAAAGGAGTCGTAAGTGACCTTTAAATACGATTTATAAAATAGCAAAGCCAAATTGTGAAGCAATCGAAAATTAATCATCCAGATGATTGAAATGAGATTATTTATTGCTTTGCATTTACATTCGGTCAGAGAGCTTGGAGAGCCTAATCGCGCGTTCTCCTTTTTACATGCATTCTTGTGTCGGCCTTATCTCGTTAATCTTTTTTAAACGGTACTTTTCACAAAATTTGAATCGTTTGCTCTTCTGTTCTGCAGTTTTAAACTAGTAAGTTTTAGTAAGTTGGTGGAGCTCAGTGCGAACAGGTAGTGTAAAAATGAATACGTCAGCCAAAAATATTAGGAAATTGGCAAAAAAACAAGCCAAACAATTATTTAGCAAAGACAATGTGTTGTCTGCATTAATAAAAAAAGAATACATGGCAGATGAAACAAAAGAAGAAGATAACAACAATGCAAATTTTAACGACTCAAGCGCGTCAAGTGAACATTTTTTCCCTATAAGTGATTGTGATAGTGAGAGTGTAAGTGTAAGTGAAGAAGAAGAAATAAGCTTGTGCGAAGAAATTTCAAAGTGGGCTACTCAATTCGGAGTAAGCTTTGCTGCACTTAAAGCACTGCTTCTATTATTAAGAAAGTGCAATATAACAGTGCCAAAAGCCGCTAGAACCATTTTAAAGACTCCTCGCTCTGTGGCTCAGAGAACAGTTGGAGAGGGAACATACCTACATTATGAAGTAAAATGCGGACTAACGGATTTTTTGGCTATAAAAGATTGGAAGTTACCGAATTTGGTTTTGGACTTCGGTATTTATGGCCTTCCCTTATTTAAAAGCAGCTCCAAACAAGTTTGGCCCATATTGGCCAGCGTTGCAGACACATCATATGTTTTCCTTGTTGGCGTGTATGAAGGAACTTCCAAGTCAAGTTGCGCGATAGATTTTTTACAAGAATTTATTTCTGAAATTAAAATTGTTATGCAAGAGGGGATTTCGTTTTCTAATAATTTGTACCACATTTATATTCGATGCTTTGTGATAGATGCACCGGCGAAATCTTATATTTTGGGAACTAAGGGTCATAGTGGATACTATTCATGTGGACAAAATGTCAAATGCTTAAGCATCGTCTTATTTTTCCACCAGACCCTACCGATTTACCTAGAACTAATTCTTCTTTTAGAAACAGATCTCAGCCAGAACATCACTTAAAAGCCTCTCCATTGGAATATTGATATAGTTTCACAATGCTCCTTAGATTATATGCACGTTATATGTTTAGGCGTGATGCGGACATTGTTGAATGCATGGGTAAAAAAAAAGGGTGTCGATTTTCGTTAACATCTTGGAAAATCGAATCCATGTCAAAAGAATTGATTTTTAACAGGAAAAGGATGCCAAGGGAATTCAAAAGAAAGCCTCGAAGTATAAAAGAACTAGACAGATGGAAGGCAACAGAGCTAAGACCATTTTTATTATATACCGGACCTTTTATATTACTGCAGAAAGATATGCACACTTTTTAAAATTTATTTATTTATTTATTTATCTAAAGCTAACAAATAGTATTAAACTAAGAGCTAACTATGGGTAAAGAGCCATAGCATCTAAGGCCTTCAACTCGCGGTTTGTGTTGGTTTAGTTGTATTTACATTAATTACATTGTCGTTAGCCTTAAGAATTATTTTAGATAAATGTGACTGTAAGGTCAATAACACATGTGCTGAAAATCTTTAAAAAATGTTTGGTGCTCGATACACCAATGTTATATGATTTGTCCTTTGTAACGTATAATTTTCATTCATTGTTACATATACATGAAGACGCTAAGCTTTTTGGATCTTTAGAAGATATCAGCGCATTTAAATTTGAGAATTATTTACATAAAATTAAACGTTTGGTTAGGAAAGGGGATAGTGCAGCTATACAAATATATAAAAGACAAGTTGAAAATAGTTATAATTTAGAGAAAGAAGTAGAATATGAATTAGATACTAGGTTTGGGAAAACTAAAAAGGGAAACATTTTAAATGTGCACGTGAAAGGTGTCCTTTTGTCAGTGGAAGACCCAGATAATTTTTATTTGGTAGGAAATAAAATTCTTAAGATAACTGAAATAAAAATAGTAATAATAAGCCTGTTTTTTTTTTTTTTGGAGTGGCAGTAAATAACTTGAAGCCAGCTTTTTATCAACCAATTGAGTCAAGCAATTTTAATAAATATTGTGCGGCTAATTTAATATTTTATGGAAAAATTGAGTTTTCAGTAAATGAAATAATAAAAAAAATAATATGTTTACAAAATTCAGCGGACGGCAGTAAATTTCTTATACCCCGTGTTCACAATGGCCGATAATTATTATTCCTCTGAAAACTTCCAATATACACAAATGAACTGTTCAACATCATGTAAGTAGAACAAAATTAAATATATGTATATATTATTAACAAAAATTATTTTTTTTAGCACAAAATGACTCTAAATTGGAAAGAATAACAGACATTTTATTAGAAATTCAACGAGAAAATAAAATATTGAGGGCTGAAGTGGTTGAACTGAAGCAATCAATAACGAAATTGGCAGAGGAAGTAATAACGGTGAAATTAGAAAATAGAAAACTGCACAGCTCCAGGGGGCAGCAAACACTTGATTTGCCAGATTTTAGAGAGCTTCCATTCAGTGACATAAATGAAGTTGCCAATTTCGATAATGAAATTAAACAAGATGAAAAAACAATTTGTAAGTATTGTGTACGTGAATCAATTTTTATTTGTTTATAAATAACCTAATTTTCAGAAATGGATTCAATGAATCCATTGGAAAAACTGGTGGAGAAGGTCCAACTCAATTTTTAAGAGCAGCTATTAAAAAGGTTTTCTCGGACGAATTGGCTACAAATTACAGGTGGAAGGGCACCAGCACAAAGCCAAGCGCTGAAAAGTGCTTCCTTGTATCCATAATTAAAAGTAAGAAAATATTTTTATAATATTTTTGAACGAAAATAATATTTTCTTTTTTTTTTAGATATTTGCCACATAAAATATAACTGCACGGACAAGGACATGAACACGGTGTTCCAAAAATTTTTTGTACATGCCAAAGACCGTGTTAGCAAAAGGAAGCGCGTGACTTGAATTAGTTCGCGTTTGTTAAAATTTAATTATTATTAGTTTACTACATAAATATTACATTACTACTATCATTATATTATTTGTTAAATTTCGCTACTTAAAATTAATTACCTAATAGTTCGATATGTAAATATATATATTAATAAGTGTATTTACTACTATCTGATATTAATTGTTAAATATTTATTATTATTACAATACCAACTTACTTACCTATTGCTTAAAATTAATTACCTAATAATTCGATATGTAAATATATATATTAATAATTGAATTTACTACTATCTTGGTATTAATTGTTAAATATTTATATTTATATAACTAACTTACTGCTCAAACTTAATTACCTTATAATTTCCATGTGTAAATATATATAAATAATGAATAAAACAACAAAAATGTTCTATTCAAATATGACTCAAAGAAGTGTCCTAATTAATATAAATGCGACTCAAAAATGATTCCCTTATTACTACAATGATGAATTGCAAACGTTCAAATTTTGATTCTAATATGACTCGAAGAAGAGTCCCCTCTTGGCAGAAGGAGGAGTCGAAAACGACTCTTCCAGAAGAGTCGCGGCTAGGGGTCCATTTTCTCCCGAAGGCAGCGTCATTTATGATCAGAAAATGAGCGCATATACATATGCTCATTTTAATCAGAAAGAGGAGTCGAAAATGGCTCGAATTCGATCAGAATTTTCATAAAATGCTTGCTGGCTATATATGTACATATGCAAGTACATGTAAGAAACGCTTTTAAAAGTAAAGTTAGTATACAGATTAAAATATACATGTATATGCATATATGTATTAACTTATATTTGGCTCTGATCTTTGATTGTCTTTCTTTATTTTACAATTTGAATAGCGATCAGCGTACATGTAGATGCATGCAAATGTATGTTATGTTAAATATTTTATATTTTCCTATTTTTTCAAGTTGAGAATATTACATGCGATTTATTGAAGGACCTAAATAAGGCAGATTTAGCGTTCCTCTTCTTAAACAGAAGGCTGGGAAAAAAAATAAGATTTAGAAAGAAGCTTCTGGAATGGAGAAAACAAACTATAATTTTTTAGATACTTTCTTTAAATAATTAATAAAAAATAATAAATTTAAAAAATCCAAATATTCTTTCAGGAATCCAAAATATTAAATGAAAAAGTCTCTGCTATTCCCCACTTACAAATGCTACATTTAGTCAATGTGAATGATAAAGGTGAGCTTAATACTTACGAATAATTACTTTCAAATCCTGATTAAAATTGATAATAATATAGCTAAAAGAACTCTTAATTGGAGGATCTGATGTACAGTGGCTCACAGCTTATTTCGTACAGAGGTAAACTTGAAATTCAAACTTGTATATCTGACAATCTATAGGAGATATGAAAAAAATTTAAACGCAGTTATGTTAAGTGGGGCTTAAGCATTTATTTGTTTCTCAATTCCACTAGATAACGATAAAAACTTTAAAAAGCTAAAAATATTGGTTATTTTTATGTCACAGCTTATTTCGTGCAAGAAAGTTTATCTTAAATATTTCGGTTTTTCTTAAACTTACAAATTTTTTTTGTCTTAACTTTATTTGAAGACATTCTCTAAAAGAGTTTTAATTAAAGAAATCAACTTTTCTGAGGACTCTTGGACCATTCTTCCAAGGGGGCTGATATGAGACCATTTTTAAAAGATATCGACCTTTTGCGGATGCCCAGATCCAGAATCGCCCACAAAATCTTAAGGACGATAAGGTCTGGTGACTGGGCAAGTGGATTCACCACATTAGGGCAGTTCCATATCAACCTGGTCTGCACAAGAGTCGATTTTTGCTTTGGGTCATTGTCATGGTAATGTCAGAAAATCCGCTTTGGTCCCAATATATCGGCGATCTGGAGCAAGTTATCCTTCCAAAGTTGAAGGTACATATTCTAGCCATATTTCCCTCGATAACCTAGGTTTCCAACACCGGTTGCAGCCATACACGCCCAAACCATGCGAGTACCACTACCGTGCTTGGCTGGATCGGTTCTTGTGGTGAAGCTCTGAATTTGATTGTTTTCAAACATATTGCTCTCGGTCCGACCTTATAAATATTGAATTTGGTCTCGTATGTGAAAATAAATGCATTCCAGAACGAAAGCTAATGAAATTATGTGCTCCTTGGCCAATTTAAGCCTGCACTTCGGATTTGTATTGGTTTCGAAAGGCTTTTTCCGGGTTACTCGGCCTTTAAAGATGTGTTCCCGTTATAAACGGCGGACGGTTTCCACGGAATACTTTTAGGCCATTTCATGCCCAACATTTACTATTAGTTTTGTCGCCAAATTTTTTGAATTAACATTAATTTTCAGGATAATTCACCTTTCCTCAAGCTTAATAAAAATTTGGTTAGGAGCATTTCGGCCAATATCTGCCTCCCGATTTTGAATGGGGATGATTTACTGAACAGCACTTAGGGTAAGGTTAACTATTTAAGTAATATTTCGCCAAGTTTTTCCATTTTTAAAATGATTAAGGACCAATTCCCGCAGTTCGATAGTCGTGCGGAGCGCATTTTGGTAATTCACAGAAAACTGTATTTTCCTGTGATATGAAACGCATCGGAGGGATAAATAAATTAGCTGATATCGCCTCCAATGAGTTACAAAAAGAATTAGCTAATTTAAAATAACAATTTACAAATTATATGTACCCAAAGTTTTTGCACGAAATAAGCTGTGACATAAAAAAAACCAATATTTTTAGTTTTTTAAAGTTTTTATTGTTATCTAGTGGAATTGAAAAACAATTAAGGGCTTAAATAAATCCTTAAGCCCTACTTAACATAACTGCGTTTTAATTTTTTCCATATCTCCTATAGTTTGTCAGATATACAAGTTTGAATTTCAAGTTTACCTCTGCACAAAATAAGCTGTGAGCCACTGTATATATCGCCTTGCTTCTTCACGTTCTGCTGTGCTGCGACCGCAAGTTACATCAACAACAAAAACGGAAAAATTGAAGTCTACAATAGCTGACTCGCAGTCGGCTTTTCTATAATCATGTAAAAGCTGTTAACGACGTTGATGCTCAACTTGAACGGATGAAAATCAATTTTCTCAGGCGAGGAGAAACGGTCCAGCCCATTATTGTAGCTATTGGCCTAAAATATTCGGAAGCTAAGTTTTATGTATGTATATTTCGATGATATCAAATATGAACTGCCGTCGCACAGTAGCGCCTCTCGAACAATTAGCGTTGCAAATATCGAAATAGTCATGTCATTAACCGACAGAACATTTCCCAAGGATTCAGAATCTGCAATAAAATATATTTTAAGATTTTTTTTGTAGAATATATTAGCATTCAAAGTTGAATTTTCATTCGTTTTTTGCATCATACAAAAAAAAAAATGGGTAAATTGGTCGACTTTCAGCTAATATTAAACAAAAACCATAAAACCAATGGTCATGGTTTTTACTGTAAATGATAGATACATTCATAAACTATAAAAGAACCGAAAAAAACGGCACTTTGGTTTGGGCTTGTACAGGTAAATCGCTACCTGCCAGGTGTCCATTTTTTTCACCTTTTTCTGCCTAAAGTAGTCTATAACTTCTGAAGCCGATAAAAACCACCGACTACGGTATGTCGACAAGTTACGTGGATCTTTCCTGGACCAGAATTAACTTTCATCGGCTGCGTCGAGCTTCGTCTCCGAAAATGCAACGACATAAACCAAAACTACTCAGGGTTAAATATACCAAATACCGACATAATTTCATACATTCCAAGAAATATACTAACTGTAGCGCGTGGCGCTACAAATTATTTTTATTTGAGCAAATACATGAAAATAAACATAAAAGATTAAATAAAAAATACTCTTTAAAAATAGTTTTAATTGAAACAAGAAAGGAAGCTAACTTCGGCACGCCGAAGTTTTTATACCCTTGCAGATTGGTTTTGATGTTTATATTATAGATTTAAATGCTGAAAACACTCACTAAACAGAGTTTCATAACATTTTACCTATACTTATTATGTTTACAGTTTGACAGTTTCAGTTTTACATTTCCAGCTTTATATATTTTATACATTTGCCGATCGCTTCTATGGCAGCTATATCATTTAGTCGTCCGATTTTCATAACATTTTTACCAAAATTCTGAAATAATATAAAATGGCCATGTCTCAAAAATGATGCAAAAATATTGAGAAACAGCCATGTTAAAATTATTTTTCTAAAAATTTATCGAACATTTGTATGGCAGCTATAAGATATAGTCGTCTGATCCGACCCGTTTCGACATATATAGCAGTGAGAGTATATAGAAGACTATATGCAAAGTTTCATTCAGATAGCTTTAAAACTGAGGGACTGTTTGCGTAGAAACAGACAGACGGACAGACGGACATGGCTATATCGACTCGGCTGTTGATGCTGATCACGAATATATATACTTTATAGGGTCGGAAACGTCTCCTTCACTGCGTTGCAAACTTCTGACTGAAATTATAATACCCTGCAAGGGTATAAAAATATTATTTTTTCACTTTGATACCCATTAAAAATGAGTATTTGTGGGCGTGGTACATTATGTAGTACATATATACATTTTACAACAATTAGACAGGTGTCTAATGCCGTTTAAATTATTCGATTACCTTATTTGGTTCAAAAGATATGATTTTTGCAACGCTAAATGAAAAATGACGCTACTGTGCGTCGTTTATAACGGCATTTGATATTTGCTTTAAAACATTTCAAGTTTTAAATCTTAAGTACCCACGGGACTGTATGGAATTTTTTACCTTTGTTCAAAAATATTTTATAATATAAATTTGCCAGAGGACAGGGCATCACCAAATATATTAAGCTTAATTAGCGACTTAAGGTAAATTCATTTTTCAAAATGCCTTCGTGCTTTAAATGTCCACAATCATATGAAAATGTTAATACTCTTGCTTTACATTTAAAGGAATGTCATGATATATGGTAAAAACATATGACACATATTTTTGCACTGATTGTTATCATCATTATTCAGGCTTTAAATCTTTTAAAAATCATTTCTTAAAATCGTGTAAGAAACTTAATATTGTCAACCAGAATACAGAAAACTTGTTTCAAACGGAAACCCTATTTGAAATTGAAAATTGTGAAAGTACGCTAGAAACCGATTTTGAAAAAGATAAAAATGATTTTGATGATTAATATTATAAAAATATTTCCCTTAAGTTTGTATGTAACTTGCACTCACAACCGAATTGCAGTAGGGCCGATGTTCAAATAATTATAGAACAATTTCAAGAATATTTTTGTAAGCCTATGTATATACAGTGCCGCTCAACTGAATAGGTTTGACTTTTCTTTTAGGTTTGAAACGGTGTATCTCAGTAACAAGGCCTCCGATTTAATCGAAATAAATTTTTTTGTATAAAGAAATCTGTCTTTTGTGCAATAATAAACATTGTTTCCTGTAGGTTTTGTTGTTATATTATTTTTATTATTTATTCAAAAACATAACAAAATGGCTTCATTTTTTTTTTGGCTCAACTGTATAACAGAATGGATTTTATTTTTAAATGAGAAGGAATTTGCATTTGTTTGTCTTAAATATAATATAGAGATATTTAATGAACCTTTAAGATCATTTCAGATTAACGCATTAGACCAAATTGATTTTGTATTTCCTGAAGACATATATAAAAGTCTATTACATGTGCATAATATAGAAAAACTTGTAACGGTTGGTCATTCCGGTGGCTTAAGGATGGCTAGGGTTCGTCTCAGAAATTTTGTTGTCTGAAGTGGTTGCTGCAAGGAAACTCCCATCCCGGGTTCCAGAGGAAAAGGTCAATAGTTAGGTTATACTTGGACTGATCAATTTATTGTAGATAAGGGTACAAAGAGGTGAGACGGGTTGTGATCTGGAATTCGGAATATCCGCTTGGGCTCGCTGCACTTCGGGATGGGTCGTCCTTCTCGGGATGCGTTCCGTCGCACTGGGGCCCGCGGTCCGCTCGCGTGCCGGGGTTCCGGGTGGACGGGCTTCCTAGAGGGGCGAGAGTAACGGGTGGAGGCCCTGAGGTCTCCCAAGTTAGGCTATGGTTAGTGAAGGCCCTAAGGTCTTCCCAATTAGTGAGATGTGCGGAGGCCCTAAGGTCTTCCAACAATAGAAAAGTGTGTAGAGGACTCAAGGTCTTCTAACAATAAAGAAGTGTGTAGAGGCCCTAAGGTCTTCTAAAAGAGAGAAGTTGTTAGAGGCCCTAAGGTCTTCTAAGAGAGAGAGAGAGAGGGTTTTAGAGGCCCTAAGGTTTTCTAATATTAGGAAGTTATTAGAGGCCCTAAGTTCTGCTAATATTGAGAAGTTTGTAGAGGCCCTAAGGTCTTCTAAAAGAGAGACGGTTTTAGAGGCCTTAAGGTCTTCTAAGATTGAGAAGTTGGTAGAGGCCCTAAGGTTTTTTAAAAGAGAGAAGTTTTTAGACGCCCTAAGATCTTCTAAGATCGAGACGTGCACGGAGGCCCTAAGGTCTACCGCGATATATCGAGACTTATACAGAGGCCCTAAGGTCTTCCACAAGTTATAGACGTAAAATATGGTCGGGGTCCGACTATGAGTTACCACTTTATCAGTATACCTTACTTGTCCGTGCTCCTTACTGCTGGCTTTCCCTTGTTTCCTATTAGAGGACTTGGCCGATCGCTGGCCGAAAACTGAATGCTTCCCAAGGGCTGAAGCTCGCCTTATATAGCACTTCATGTTTGTTTCTCTTATTTCTAATAATTTGACTTCATGTGATCTCTCTTATTCCTACGTATTTGACTTCATGTTCTTTCTCTTATTTCTACATATTTATCTTAACCTATTTATTTGTGCGTTATACGTCACAAAATATATATATAAGGCCAAAATATTATTAATTAAGAACATATGTAAATATATTTAATAAGAAAGCAATTAAAAGAATACTATAAGAAAAACTATAGATAAGGCCAAAAAATATTAATTATTAAGAATATATAATTTTTGCGTATATTTTTGTGTTAATTTCAACTGTAATTACAGTATTCAACAGTATATGTACAGTAAAATAGTAAAATAGTGTATTTCAAAATTTTCGTAGTTTGGCGCTTTTTAACCGCAAAATCGTGGTTCCGTGTACTGAAGAGCAGTATATGTTACGTAACGCGTTTTTCTTGCTAAAGTAGTCTATCAGGCCTGCTCCGGTAATCGAAAACGGCAAGATTTTTTCGTTTTCGTTTTTAAAAACTAGAAATTGGTGCTCCGGTAATCGAAAACGAAAGATTTTTTCGATTTGAAAAACGGGCACCTTTTTCTGGCCGGAATGAAAAGTAAATGG
>VNKB01003600.1:0-22136 GCA_008042735.1 Drosophila leontia
ATCGAATTTTTTTTTTTGAATGGCCGCCATTTTGTTTTAAAAATTTTTAAAAAAAATCTGTTCCGTCAGCCGAAAATGACATCTATTCTGATTATAACCCCGTTTTTATTTTTCATTTCGGACGCTCTGGAGACCCTGAATCGTGGCCGCCAGGACGACACCTTTTTTTTCGACCACCAAGTTTGAAGTCTCATTACTCTTTGAACAACCCTCGTATCGAGGCAAGAACAACTTTTTTAGTTACTTTGAACATTTTTGAATACAATAAATAAAAAAAGTTTTCAATTATTCTTTGCGTTTTCAAATAAGAATTTTTTTAAAAAGGGTCCAAAAAACGGCTTTTGAATGAGAAGACCCCCTTAAATAAATATGTATATATATACATATAAAAATATCAGTACACTTTTATATATAAAAGTCAATAAATAAAAAATAATAAACAAAATAAATAAAATTATTTTTAATAAACCTCTTGCTTGACACTATAATTCCCAACTAGTTCTAGCATCTTCTGAGTGATAACCCAGCTGAATGTTGAGGTCGAGTGGTAGAGGTAGTGTGAAAGCAAAAACTTAATAAAAAAAACACTAAATAAATATTTTAATACTCCGATTCTCTGAAATATTTCAAATATTTTTTTACGCTTATTAACCTGGCATTTAACTTTTATTAATCCATCAATTCTTGAAATGGGTTTTTGTGCGTCTATTTTTTTATTATTTATTTTTATTTATGCTTTGTCTTTTTTATTGTTTGTTTATTGTTTGTAATGAGCGTTGGCGGAATGAATATATGCGCCAAAGGCACTTTATTGATTTATTTATTGCCCGGACGGACACAGAGAAAGTCAACAACAATACCTACTGATTTCATGTCCTTGACAGCTGGCTCCACACACACACACACACACGCATACATAAATGTTTTATAAAAACATATTCACGAAAATGTTTTTGCAAATTGCGTACGCTTATTGAGAGAGGGGGGTTTTCTTTTTCATTAACATCTTTGTTGGTTTTCAATTAAGCTGTAAAATATCAGAAATGTAAACGGGAAATCAATATTTTTTTAAAGGTGTTTGCTTTTGGGAATTTCCAAATACCCTTTGGAAAGCTTATATAAACGTGTGTAAAAAAAATAACATTATAGATTAATGATTGGTGTTTATTTTCTTGTCACTTGAATTATTTAAATGTTAAGGAACAACTATTTGGGTTACATAGTGTTACATTAATGTTCTTTTACCGCACACGTAATGTCCTGACATCCATTTTACTGTGAACTTGGCACCTGGACGAGCTCCTGCTCATGCTGCTGGCCCTGCCTTTACTTCTGTCCCTGCTCCTGTTCGTGCTTCTGTCCCTGGTACTCCTCCTCCTCCTTCGGTTCCTTCTCCTCCTGCTCCTGCTTGTTCCGGCCACTTTAAGGATTGTCAGCTAGTTAATGCTGTTTTTGTGGCCTGCTGTGGGTTGTTCGCCGGTTGCAACTTTGCTGCATGACAGCCGCAAAAGACACACACCCCCACATGCAACCACACTACACACATTGCCAAACACACTCACTATGTGTGTGTGTGTGTTCTCCCAAATGTGCCACTAATTTGTGGGCATGTGGAAATGTGTTTTCTTTGCCCCTAGCCTTTTTATGGCCATCTTTATCCTCAGGATGGTCCAAAAGGGGTAACTTCACGGGTTGACCAAGGCCAAGGAGTAAGTGGGGCGGCTGGAGAAAGCCGTGTTAGCTGCAGGTAAGCACGTGCCAGTTGCCAGTTATTAACAATTCGGTTGGCTTGGCACAATGTTGCCTCACAAAAACCCCCCCGTCCGCGCGGTACAGTTGTGCTTGTCTTTTTTTTTTTTTAGGTTGTTTCTGTCAAACGGTGCTGACCTGGACATGCTTGTTGGACCGGAATGCAGCCCTGCACATATGCTGACCCATTTAATTGACAATTATCTGGAAGTTGTTACGGTCAAGGTGATCCCGGTTAGAAACTGAAACAAAAATATTCGAAAATATAGCAAAAATATAGCAACTTGGGGAAGGAAATTGTACTTACTTTTTGTGGGTAAATTGTAGATACAACTAAAACTTAACTAGCTTAAATCTTCATTTTTTTTTAAAAAGATTAATTAAAAGATAATGTACACTTCCTCCTCCACTTCATAGCACAACATTTTCCGACCATAATTATACCCCAATTAGTTTCGTAAAATTCGGTAATTTTCAGTAGAACCTGCTGCAGCAGCAGCAGCAACCATGATTTTGACTTAATCCTTACATTTCCTTTCTACCCCATTAGGCAGGGAAATTGTTTGAGAGGCAGGAGTTTAGGGTTCCAAATGTTATGTAGGATGTGTGTAGAGTAGTATATGCCTTTAGCGCCTTTTCCTACCCCCATTCTTCAGACCACGACCCAGACCAGGTATTACATATCGCGCATTTGAACAGCCAACAACAGGCAGCAGGAGCCAAAATGTTGTGGAAAGTGGGTGAAAGTAATATGCATAATGTAAGTAGTTACACAGGTAAGTAGGTAACTGTGTGGGGGTACGGGTGACGGGTGTGGTTTTTGTGGGCTTCGGTTGTATAAGTACCTTTAATAACTTTACTTACACGATGCTCGTTTATTGAAATTCCCCACTCGGGGGCCTGGCACGCGCCTGCCTTCATCGTCATCGTTATCGTCGTCCTCGGTCGTCCTTCTTGACTTGACTTTGCCTTGCCGCCTCATCTTGAATGGATTTTATGTTTAGTGCGGTTCGAACCGGAGATGTTGACGTGATTTTCATAATATTACAAAGAGATCAAGACTTTTATATGAATTTATTAGGAATTATCCCAGAGTTACTTACCATTAAGGAGATGAGTTATCTGCTGTGGGGTTTATTAATTGTCAGATATAAACAATAAGCCTTTAGAGTGCTTTTAAACTTAATTAAAAACAACAACTTTGAGCGCTTGAAACGTAGCATTCAATATTACAAGAACAAAACTGACAAATCACTTAAAACAAACGACTTTTACACGAAATATATTACCAAGGGTAACAGACCGGTTTTCTTATATAAATAAAAACCATCTAAAAAGCTAAAAACTAAAAAAAATATCATAACTTATGTATTACCCAAAAACATACAACTTTCCTCGAGGTTTACTCACAAAATCGGCCTTCCTTTTGATATAAAAAGGAAAAGGCCTGCTTTTATCTATAAAACCAAGACTTATTTATATTTTAAATTAAGAATTCCTTAAAAAAAAATCTACTATCGTGTCACGCAACCATCTCTAGCTGGGGCAACCTGCTTCGTGTCCGTGCTCGGTGAATGCCTGTTGGGTATTTGCACATTTTAACGGATTTAATATGAAAATTAACAGCACACACACACACACACACATGCTTACCCCACCCCCTTCTCCACACCCGCACTCACGCATTACTTAATTGTGCATGGATGTGTATGTGTGTGTGGGAGTTTGAGTAATTTGCGTTCATAATAATGAATCCTTGGGCCTGCGTTGACGCAGGGTGGCGCAGAAAGGCAGTAACAGCTGCACTTAGTTGAAAAAGTTCTTAAAATAGCAATAGCAAAAGCTAACCCCGGCTCCCTAATACCCCCCTGCTTACCCCATCCTCTTGGCAAGTTAAACAATTATTCAGGACGTGACTTTTTGGCATTTAAATATTTATGCGCACACGTTTTTGGCAACAAGAAGAAAAGGAGCAGCAGTAATGGGACAACACAGCACAAGAATGACAAGTACAACTTTTTAGGCAGAATATTCTTGAGGTTTTTTGCAAATTATAATTTTTATCTTCTTTAGCTTGAATTTTAAAAATAATTTTCCTCTTTTTCGCACATTGTTGCTACCCAATTAAAAACACTAAAGTTCTTGGCGCATAGCAACAGTAAATACTTGGAAATCTAAACAAAATAAAAAAGAATTAACTGGAGCTTTTCCCTTCGATATTTTCCCAGGGCAAAGAATTAGAATCTCATGGTTTTGAGGGCCCTTCTCTCGCATAGTTTTCTGCATTTTTGCATTGCTTTCTGCATGTTGGAGGCTATGTAAATTGCTGCACTCCATTTGCCTGTCAACCGCTCTGCGAACTTCTCATCTCCCTCGGAAGATTTGCCATTTGCTGCTGGTTTTCCCATGCAGTTGCCGTTGTGGCCTAAGCAACATAATTTAAGCATTTCCCGAAACGAAAACAAAGATTTCTATCACGTCTTCCGGCAGCAGGGTGTATATATGTGTTGTTGTTGTTGCAAAAGTCGCACGCAGCCGCAGATTTATGCGTTCAGTCAGAGTTAAAATCAAGGGAAAACAATAAGAGGAAGCAGCAGACGAACAACGAGAATGAAAAAGCGTTAAATCTCAGCAAGTGAGATTTTATTACTTATTTATTAGTATTTGTAAATACCAAAATAATGCAGTAAGTGTAAGTTTTCCATAAAATGTATAATCTATGCAATTTTTAAATAAAATGGCCAACCAAAGCCACAAATAAGTTGGCCATCAAAGGGTTAATCATTGGGATTTTTGTACGAACAACAACAACTACCACAATACAGTTCATTGCACTTGGGATCGTGAAAGTGGAACACAACGGTTCTGGAATTAAAGTCCCCAATGCGGTCACTTTGGTGCGAGGGAGATGGGGGGACATGAGACCCACAAGTGTGTGAGAGAGGAAGGTATTCACGCGAAACGCGCGTTAAATGCTTTCTGGTTTCCCTTTCCATGCTATCCTTCTGCTCCCTCACCTCTCTCTCCCCCTCTCTGGGGTGTGAGGGGCCAATTAATGTGAAAGTAAAAGCGAAACACGCTCTCTCGCGCGTACACACATACGCACGTACGTACGCATGGTTATTTACATATACATGCAAATCCCGATGGCCGCTAATGGAGCCCAGTGCGGCCATCTTGGGTGGACGAGGGAAAGAGACGGAGAGGTCAAGTGGAGTTTGAGAGAGGGAGAGAGAGGAGAAAGCGGAAGAGAAATAATTGGCCCATATAAGCGCAAAAAACTGACATGTATGTCCCGTTACTTGTCGAACATGAGCAAAATATGCATAACACAAACAACAACAGGATAACAGCGCTAACAGTAAAAAATAACTAACAAAAGCAACAACAACAGGTGGCAAAAGTACAAAATGGACAGTGTCCCAAAGTGATGAAAAAATTAAGAATAAATTAAGAATAATTACTATTATATTATAGTTAATATTTATTAGAAAAGGAAAAGTAAGGATTTATCGATAATGTACTGAGACATATTTATCGCAAAAACCGATATATAAATCGAATTTTTAAATCTATATTCTGTCTAATAGATTAAATAAATAAACGGAAAAGGGAAAAATATTTTAAATACATTTTCTCTGTTATTTTTCCCTAAATGTAATATATTTCCATATTTAATAATTCCATATATCTTTCGATATCGATATTATCGATATAAACCTCTTGAGCAAACCCAATATTCTCTCGATTCCCTGACCAAAGTATTTGGTTCCACATCCGGGTCATGCTATTCCGCCATCCGCCAAGCCACAACACAACAGCAAAAAAACAAAAATTAAAATAATAAAATTGAAAAAACTATCAGGAAGAAGGAACGAAGCCGAACTGCTCCCAAATGTGCTGCGTGTGCATGCATATTATGTAAGCACCCGCGGTGGGTGATGTACCCGGGCAACCGTGTGCCATTCCTGTCCAGACAGAGCTGCGGTTGGCAAAAGGCTCTATATAGAAACCCGATTTCCTGTCCCTTTCGGCGGCACGGTCCCTGCATAATTTAATTGCAACAGGGCAAGAGCGGATAAGCGCTAAAAAAAAAGGGGACAAACGGGGCGGGAAAAACATCAACAACAACAACAACAGCCACGGAAGGGGGAGGTTAAAAATCACAGAAAATTCTGGATATACCATATAGAATATAGAGAGTATGAAGTGGGGAGGAAAGGGGCAGTGTAAGCGATATGGCAACACAAAAGGAGGGCGAGTGCATGGAGTATAGGTAATTTGGTTTATTATTAATGGATATGCACGTCGAATGGCCGGTAGAGCGCCTAAAAACATGCAACACACAGCACAAAATGCCACACTGTGTCACCGTGACACGCCCTCTCTCACACTCCTTTCCTTCCTCGCCGAGACCAATCCTGTTGTTGTTGAACATTCGCCATATGCAAATCTGAACAATATGCATAAATAATCGCCATGGACGACCGGCGGGCAAAGCATCTTTGTCAGCCATATCAACATTTTGTTGCCATTTTTTTATGCTATATATATTTTTTTAATTTTTATGTTTTTGCTGCTCTCATGTACCGTTAATGCGCTTACAATGACAAAGGAAAATCGCGTTGAGAGTGAAGTTTTATAACATTATATGGTAAAACAATTAAAATGGAAATTTCTAGTGCTGAATTAAAGATGGCCATCCGCTTGGGATCTAAGCCGTAATTTTTGCTCTTTTTTAAGAAGT
Organism: Drosophila leontia; assembly: GCA_008042735.1. Taxonomy (NCBI): domain Eukaryota; kingdom Metazoa; phylum Arthropoda; class Insecta; order Diptera; family Drosophilidae; genus Drosophila; species Drosophila leontia. The sequence goes on from VNKB01003600.1 coordinate 6,497, forward strand.
TATTTTGTGCCATTTAATTCGATAAGATTTAAGGATTATATTATGTTTAATAATTGCCAATAAATGTGAGTAACGAGCGGGATAATCTGTCAGTTGCCGTCTCAATAATGATGTGAAATTAATTTAATAGTCAGCATATTAACATATCGCCAGCAATCAGTTTGATCAGGAATGGTATTATGGGAGTGGTGAGTCAAATCCCTTAAGAATACAGCACTTAATAAGATATGAAAGTGTAGAGTAAAGTCAAAAGTAATTACGTACCTAAATAAAATGTTTTTAAACTATTTAAAAAAATATTAAAATTGCCTTTACCTTATGGAGATGTTCAGAAACCACATTCCTTATCAACCATGTTTATTTTTGTAGCAATCAGTTGACATGACTGTGGTTGAAAACAAAGTTATACTGATACTGATATACTGATCGATGACAAAAAGTCGACATATAAATCGATATATTAACGTATCGATATCAATATTTTGTTTCGTATATTGATCATTAAAATAAACAAATAAATTAAATAACATTTTTCGGATATACATAATTTGATAAAATCAAGATTTTAAACTTAAATGCGATATTTTTTAATATTTAAAAATTCAATAATTCAAAGTTTGCCATATTTCCGATATGATATCCAATTTTATTTTGATATAATATGATATATTGATATACTTAATCTATTATTTTCTATAAATAAGCATCACTAGTAGGGGTTAACAAATATCCATATATACATACCTGAAAATATCACCTAGACTCTCCTCTGTGCTGCATGTTTGCTTCGCACTTGGCTGGGCAAGTTGACATTTCTCTCGCTCTCCCCTGGAACTGCACTGTCTGGTAATTTATTTTAATTGATTTTCACATCATTTATCAGCAATGCGAGAGCCAACCAACAAACACAGTGAAAACACAGAGACACGGTTGGCGGGCGGCAATAAAACAATAATAACAGCAAAAACATCAACATCAACAGCCATCGCAACTCATCCAATTTGAAAATATTTAATGCGAATCGTTCTTAATCAATTTGTACAATTTTAAATGTGCACTGATGTGCATAAATGCAACATTTAATTTATGCAAACAGCAGCAACATCAGCAACAGCAACAGCAACGATTTATTTAAAAAAAAACGAGATATATGTATATTTAAATATATATATTAAATTATAATATACGCACACAGCTAAAAAAAAAAGATCAGGCGAGAAAATGACAAGAAAATTTGTATGAGCGTCCCACCTGTCGTATGCGTGATATTTATATCTCTGACTTTGCCAAAGGACTTTAAAGAAAAATAAAAGCAGAAAAAAAAACTTAAACAAAAACTATTACCAAGTCAAGCCTTGGGAGATTTTAAAGCGCTTAAGAGAGCATCCAAATTTAAGCCAAATTTAAGACGAAATCCAATCCAAAATCCCCACGAAATCCGCGTGTCGTATACGTGATATTTATGCCGCTGACTCTGCCAAAGGAATTCTCAGAAGAAGAAAAAAAACAGTACAAGCGTGAACAAAACACCAAAACTATTACCAAAGTTCAGGTCAAGTTTTGGGCGAGTTTAAAACGCTTAAAAGACCATTGAAATTTAAGGTAAATTTAAGAGTAATTTAAACCCAAAATCCCAACAAAATCTAATGAAAATCCTATGAAAATCCCACCATAATCCAAAACTGCAAAAAAAAAAAAAAAATACAAAAACCGAAAACTCAAATAAATGCGACTGTAATTAGATGCAAAATTTGGGCAAAATGTATATGCAAAAGTTACGCTAAATGTGAAATGCAAAAAGCGATTTGCAAAATGTATTAAGTTTACCTCGAAGGGTGTTTAATTATGGCTATTCGATAATCGGACGCACACCAGGTGGGCAGAGGCCAGGCTAGGGCTGGTGACCCCCCAGGTGTGGAAGTGGTGCTGTTGCTGGTCAATGATTGTGCTGGGAATTGGAGAGTTGGTAGCCAAGAGCCCGGAGAAAACCGAATCGTTGGCCTGGTGCCTCATTAGGCTCCTGGGCGGGAGAGGTAATTGCCACAGCATGAATTTCCGCGTTTGTTCTAAACGATTGATGGTGTCGATTGCCTGGCGGAAATCTATCATAATTATCGATAGGCAAAGGCAAAAGGGGTAATTAGATTGGGGTTAATGCGATTACCGATATCCTTTGAAATAAGGGGGATTTTATTCTTTTTAAAATAAGGTTTTATGTGTGAAATCTTTTTTAATCAAGACTTTAGCTTATTTTCAATTATTTTTTAGTGCTTTTCTTAAACCCTTAAACCAGATTTTAAGCCATATTTCAAGTCATATTTTAAACCATATTTCCCATTTTGCCTCATATAATTTAGGTAAAAATTTATGTGCTGGCTTTAAGGACACACATCCCGAGGATAACAGTTGCCGTGTAGAGTGACTTTATCGGGTTGTCCCCGTTTTTTTTTTTTCTTTTTTTTTTTTGGCTTATATAATATGAGAATGTGTGGGTGTATGTGTAGCATTGCACTCACATCTTCACCGTCTGCATTCTATTGGCAGAAGGTGCCTGAATATGTCCCCAGCATCCTTTTCGGTTTCCCTTTTGAAGTTCCACGACGACCCATTTTGCTGCCTCATGAATTGCACACACAAACACACACACACACACACACACGCATACCCAACACACCCTACATACACCCACCTTCCACCTGTCCCGCCACTGTAGCTGCCTTTAAACATTTTCGGTCGCACATTGTAGCTGCCTAATGAACACATGAATAAAATATGCGATTTGCTTAACTTTTGCACGACTCTCTGCCCAGAGGGGAGCACCCCAATCTCGAGCCCCCGATCCCGATCCCGATCTACTCCACACTATACCGCACCCAGCTCCACCATACCCGGATCCCCCCAAAGGCTGAGCCCGCATAAGCAGCAGGAGGTTGCAAGCAGGAACGGAATTACACGGAAAAAATCTAAGTATTCTATAGGAAAAATAATATTATCAATGAGTTATTAAAGCCAAATGTCATTCGATAAATTTTTTGAAGCAACTTAAAGAATCAATGAATTACATCTATATAATATAAATTTTTTTCCCTGTTTTTTTTTTTTTTTTGCTGTGCAGCAGCAACAGTTTCATCAAGCAAGTAAAGTTTTTTGAGATTTTCAAGCTGGCACAGGTGAAGGCTCAACTCCTACCGAAAAGGGGGAATCCCACTCTCTCCCACACACACACACGCACACACACATGCAAGGGGCATAGCCAAAGGAGTAAAGGAGGTTAAAGAAGGCCAACAAAGGGGGTGGATGAAGGCAGACACAGCTGGCTTGCCGGGTTTATCTTGGGCGAGCAGACGACGACAGACGGCAGGCAGCTTCCGTCACTGCGTCACTGCCGATGCGATGCGATGCCATGCCATGCGATGCGATGCATCCAAAAATCGTTGAAAGTCACTCAACAGTTTAACAGGAATGGTGTGAATGGGCCAAGGGGAAGGGGAAGGGGAAGGGTATGTGGGGTAGGACCAAAAAAGGGGGCGTAACTGTAGCATGCAGATGCCGTTCTAGTAAAGTGGGCGGGTGACGAATAGATGGGACGGAGGATAGACAGATGGATTGTTCGCAGCATAGATGTAGATGCAACTAGAAGGAGGGGGGTTTACAGTTTACGAGATATGGGATATTGGATATTGCATATGGGATATAGGTATGTGTCTCGATTTGCATCGCCTTTTCATACTTTTTTTTTTTAACCTTTCTTCACACATAACTGTCATCGAATGTTTGACGAATGGCAATCGACTTGCTTATCGAATGCTAACCGAAACTCAATTGAGTGTGGCATCGAAATGTCAATTGAATATTCATCGACATATCGCTCACATTGGTGTTTAATCGAACTTGTATGACATTCGAGTTAATCGAATTTCTAGGAAAACTTCAGAGAAGTGAAGTAAAAAGTAAGTAAATTGTTAAAGCTTGTGTAGAAAATGGAAATTAGAAGATTACATATATTTATTTATATATTTTTTAAAATAAATTGTCGATAAATGTTTCTTAAATGTATCAAAGTATACTTATTTATTTGAAGATAAATGATTTATTTATAATTAAAATATAAAACATTTTATATTAGTTTAATTACAATCTAGACAAAATTTTATCATGCTTTCAAGGTGTTATTTTTAGTTATCGATAAACTAAAATTGTACATAAAATAATCGCCTATTATTATTTAACATAGCAACAACAGTTGAAAGGACCTTAAATCGATGCTTAATTTCAGCAGGTTCTCTCCTGGAAAATGCATTTCCCTTGATAGAAATGCATGGCACTTCCACATCCACTTCCGTTTCCGCTAATCCCCACCTGTACCCCCCACCCCCCCAAATATATTTCGGCCCCCATTGCAGCCAGTGTTGTTAAACGCCGATATCCTTGCATTTCGCTTCGTAATGGCGCTCTAACAAGTCCGAAACGAGTCGCATCCAATTGAATGCGAAGTGCGAGTGCAGCCAATGAAGCAAGGGCCACACAAAAAAAAAATCGTGAAAAAAAAGTACAAAAAACAAAGGCAAACCGGAAGAAGGAAGGCGGAAGGACTTCCCTCTAAGGAGCCACGACACACAGTGGTGGCAAAAAGTCTGGCGCCAAGCATTTGACGGCTGCTAGAGCGCGATTCAATGGGCACGTTTATGCTGGAAATGGATTTCCCATAGAATTAATATCACACCAAAAAGGAAAAGCTTCCTAGCAAGACAAAAAAAAAACAAAAGAATGGAAGCCAAGGCAGTCTCAGTCTCCACTTTTTCATGCAATTGAATTGCCAAGTGAAAATCCGAGAACATGCAGAAAAGAAGCACCCAAAAAGTGGAGGGAAGTGCGCAAGGAAAATCGGCGAAAATCGTGGAAAATCTTTGGGACAGGAAGCGACAACAGCAGCAGCGCGGATGACAAGAGGACAAGGCCGAGACAAGCCAAAAACCAAAGCCAAACTCGAGCCATGGCCTTAGCCAAGCGAAAAAAGGTTAAGTGGAAAGCTGAGCCAAGGCTAAGTCCCTCGGGCAAGGCAGTGGGGGAGTCTCAAGTCTGGGTAGGAGCTGGGAGTCGGAAGGTCGGAGGTGGGAGGTGGGGTCACCCCCCCCAGGCACAGCCGGCGAACCAGAGATTGACGCAGAATATATTTTGGGATTTGCCACATGGCGCACAGGACTCCTTCAATTACAACTATTTGAAATGGGATACTGAGCGGTACTCCTTTGCCCCTTCTCCTACTCTTTTTAGCCTTTTGGGAAACAATTGGGACAAGGCCTGGGTTCTCTGCCCCCCTGCTCTTGGATAACTCCTTACTTCCCAACTGGCCATAGGTCGTATGTGTGATTTATTTTATGGCCCCTTTATTCTTTGCAATTGCGCTTTACAATTCTCATGTGGGTATGGCGGAACACTTCAGCCAGAAAATCTTAAGAAAATATATTTTTAAAAAGGAAAAATTGCAAAATAAACAGATTTAGATATTAATTTTGAAACCAATTTCAATGGCAGATCAAATAAAAAATTCCGAAAACACATGTGCATCCACAGAATAGTTTTATATGAGAATATAAATATTATATAGATAAACTTTCAATCTTATACATATATATATAGGTATATCTTATATAATTGAATATTGAATATAGAAAACTATTCAAATTTAAGATAAATATTTAAAATTAAATATAATCAATAATAAATATAAATGATAAATTTTATAATAATAAAATAAATAAATAAAATAAAATAAATATTAAAATAGCTATATTTCGTAAATTAGTTATTTATTTTTTGTGTTAATTATAGAATTTTAGCTTAATTAACACAGACATTCGTTTACAGCCAAGCAATCAAAACAAACAGCGCCTGAAATTTTGAATCCACAAATGTGGATCGCATTCCAGGATCACTTTCCCATGAGAGAACAGTTTCCTTTCGTTTGTTTTACATATCCTTTTCAAGGGCACAAAAAAAAAAGCACAAACTAGAAAAACCAGCAGCGGTAGTAAAAAGAATTGAGAGCGAGATTGAGAGCAGGGCACTCGATATTTCTTTTTTGTGCTCCTCCCGCGAGTGTTTGTTCAAAATAACGGTGCATAAGAAATTCAGAAAAAAAAAAACAAAAACAAAAAGAGGGACAACATAAAATAAACTAAAACTAAGCAATGGATTATCTTCACTCACCTGCTGTTTGTAGTATCTAAACGTCGATATTACTTTCCTCTTTATCTCTCCTTATTATAGACAAAAAAACAAAAACAATTAAATCCTCTGGCATTTTTTTCACTTTAAGCAGACCAAGCGTTTACCACCATCTTCCTGACTCTATTCTCAGCTTCGCTTTTACCGATCCAGCGAAGGAGCAGAGAACGAAAGCAAGGCGAAAACTAACGGGACTTGATCGCGTCACCGGCACTTCCACTCGCACTCGGACTTGCGCTTGCACAGAAAAACTAAAAAACGAACGGCTACGCTGCCCGGGCGTAGATTTCGTCGACTTTCAAACGGATTTATGTTTCTCACGGCGCGACGATGTTTTTCCGCAGTTTTCCGACTGTTTTTACCACGATTTTATCCCATTTTCAAAGGAGCACGCGTTTTCCGACCGAAAAATTGTTACGCGAAAATGAAACTGAAAGGGAATTGCGAAATTCTTGTAGACGGCGTAATAAGCGGTAAGCTGAGAGCGCTGAGAGCGACACTCTCTCTCTCTCTCTCCCAACCTTCGGCGATGTTGGCAACGCCTACGAACGAAGGAAGGACCAAAGAAAGCACGATCAACTGCTTAATTTGTATTTTTTATTAAAGCTTAGTTCCAATTGGAATGGAAATTAAAATTTTAAATATAAAATATAGTTATTTGATGTTTTATTAAAGTAATGTTTAATGTTTTTTTAGCTTTCTTTCTTGATTTGTATTTTTTATTAAAGCTTAGTTCCAATTGGAATGGAAATTAAAATTTTAAATATAAAATATAGTTATTTGATGTGTTTTAAAAGTAATGTTTAATGTTTTTTAGCTGTCTTTCTTGATAAATGTGTTTCTGTGGACCCTCAAGGGGTATGCCATCCTTCGACCCCTTTAAGCCCGGCGTGACCCTCCTTTATGGCCTGGCCAGGCTCTTTTTGTTGCTGTTTATGGCCTGTCATCAAATGGCGGACCCGGCGTGACAACACGCGAACTCGTTGACGAACTCGAGTTTGCTGCAACAGCAGCAGCAGCAGCAGCTGTGGGGAAAATCAAAGGCAAAAGCGGAAAACTGGCACTCGCGCTGCACTTGCTCTAATTGTGGCCGCTGCCACGCCCACCTTTTCACGGACCGGACCGGGCCAAAAGTCCAGCCCCATTGGGAGCCACTTGCAGCTTAATGACCGGCATCAAGTCGGTAATTAGCCTCAGTTCCCTTCCGCCCGTCCGCCCCCCGCATATGCGGGCCTAATCAGGACCAAGTGCCACGCCCAAGTCGTTGCAAGTCGCAGCGGGAATAAGGTTCATAAAGAAAATCAAGGATTTGGCTTAATCAAATGTTTATGGTCTCGCGCTGATTGTTTATTAAATGTCTAAGTACTACGGAAAACTATTATTATTTGTGTAATTCTTACAAATTTAGTTGTTTCTAATTTTAAAATTGCATTAAAAATTCTTAAATATATATTTATAAATCAGGAAAATCTTTTTTTTTTTTTTGAATTTAATAATTAATAAATAAATGTTTATATTAATTCTTCAACTATTTTTGTGTTTGAAATTTCTATAATTTAGCATTCTTAATGAACAAAAATATTTATACTAATTTAAATTCGTATACTAATACTAATAATTTAAATATGTATACTAATAACAAATCTTTAAAATTAATTTTAAATTTTAAGAAATCAACATTTTTGTCAATTTTTTTAAATTTGAACTGTTGATGCTGATCAAGAATATATATGACTCCTTCTCAGCGTTTACTATCTTCTGACTGAAATTATAATATCCTGCAAGGATAGTTAATCATATTCCTTGTGCCTTAAATATTTTTTAACACTCTAATTAATATAGAAATACAAGAAATATTTTTCATTTATTTATAAAATATTTTTTTGTCATAAATACCCCCTTAAAAGAAAAAAAATAATAATGCTTTGCATTTCCTTGTTGCTTACCTTTTGCCCGAGATATATATCTTTTTGTTTAATTGGGTTCAGGACATTTCCGGCCCGAGTTGACAACTTTCGCTGTCATATCTGGAGAGACGGAAAATGGCAAACAGAAATAAAAATCGGTGGAGCCAGGAGCATGGAGGACATTGAACATTGTTTGCAAATAAAATGCAAGTGAAATCTAGCGCATTCGTTTGCAACAAAAGCAAGGCAAACAAATGCTAAACTATCGCACTTCAGTGCCATTTCCCCTGGCCAGGATGAAGCAGGATTCGAGCGGCAAGGAGCCGTTGTCCTTTATGGAGCAGCAGGATATCCTTTGCTGGGAGTCGAGCGGCAAACATTGAAATGGTGAGAGGGGAGGAAAGGAAAAAATAAAATAAAATAAAATAAAATAAAATAAAATAAAATAAATTGTTCAATTTAACAAACAAGCGAGCAGAGCGAAGAGCCCAGCCAGGTGAGAGGCTCCTGGCAGGTAAAAGGTGAGGGCAAAACAGGTACGGCGACATTTTATGGGGCAGCTGGAGGCCAAGCTATTTTATAGCCAAGTTTAATATGAATTTTAACAGAATTTTATATTTAATATTTATAAGATTTTATTTAATTTCGATTAGTTGTTTTAAATTCAGGAAATATGTATTAGTTTTAATAATTATTTTTATTTAAAAATTTAAGTTGAAAATGAGAAAGGTTCATACTTATATTGAGGGAAAACATCTAATTTAATATATGGGTAAATATTTCGGCCCTTTTCGAAAAAAAATTTAAAAAAATCGATATTTTCGATTTATTACTGATATCAAAAATATCGATTTTTTAAATATAGAAATAAATTTTTATTATCAAATAATTTGAAAATTCCTTAACTTAATTTAATGACCTCTTTTTTATTTTAATTTATTTTATTTTATAATTATTTTTTTTTTTTTTTCATTTAATATTTTAATTATTATTATTATTATTATTATTTCTTAATTATTTATTTTTATTTTTTATATATATATTAATTTTTTATAGCCCATCACTGGTCAGCTTTGCCGGTATAAGCGAAGCTTGTTTAGTGCCAGGCAAAACGAATGACTTTGGATTGCATAACTCTGGCAGGCACCTGGCAGCAGCGACTCCCCTTTCCTCCTGCCTCCTTCCGTCTTTCAGTCATCTCCCCCAACTCTGAAACATCTCCCAGCCCCAGCCCCAGCCCCATCCCCCCTCTATCGTTGACCATTTCATTCAGTTTGGGTAATTGCATCTCAGAGTTATTTCAATTTAGCAGAAATTGCACTCGATTCCCAGGCACTTGATATCTGATGAATTCTGCTATCGATACAAATTCAATTGTAATCGATGGAATATATATTCTATATATTCTTGAGAGGATCCCTATTTATATCCAAGGAACAAGGAATCTCTGCAATGGATGGGGAATTGGGAATTAAACGCTAATGGCTCCAAGTCTAAGCTGCGGTTAATGGATAATGGATGGTTAAATGTTGACCAGGCTCAAGGGTCCTGCCATGTCCTGTTATCCTGCTATTCTGGCAACCCACTCAACCCCTTTTCGAGGCCGCAAATATATACCCTCTAAAATGAACCCCCGAAAACCGCACAAAATCTCAGCATTCGCCAGATGACTTGAGGTTGCGAGATGAGGTGACAGCAGAAAACTGGCAGCCCGAAGGAGGCATTAATATATGCACCAGCTACGTGTCATAATCCCCCAGTTTCCACTCCCCCAACCCCTAACCCTGTCCCTCCACTGACATCAATTTCACTTTTATGGTTTTTGCGCCAAGAAGTAACTTTTGTGTTCCATGGAATGAGAGTGCGAGAGTGCGAGTGCGGTTTGCCAGGGCTGCGTGCTAATTTTGAATACTTTGTGGCGAAAGTTGCGGTTCGTTTGGAGTCGGCTAAAGGGGTTTTATTTTCCCCAGAAAAAAAAGGGGTTGAGGAGGGGAGGATAGCTTAGCAGAGAAGAGGGCGAAAGGGGTACACATGATGTGAGCGGCGGCTGCTGTCAAAAGTTTGGAAAACACGCGTCGACTTCAAGCCGGGGAAAAACAGGCGATAAATGCGGTCAATGAGGTTTTGTATGCTCTCTCTTTCACTTTCACCATCGCTATCTCTTTCTCTTGAAAAATAATTAAAATTTATTGAAGAAAATAAATAAATAATTATAAAATTTCTTTAAAAAAAATTTGTATATATTCGTATCAATTAATTTGATCGATAATCAAAATCGAATTATAGTTTATATCTAAAAAATTGACGGAAAAAATATTAAATTAATATAAAAAGCATATTCTTTGATAAAAGCTATATTTTAAAGAGTATTTTTTTCGTAAAACCAAAAAAACAGTCTTATATAAAGTGGAAGAGAGAAAAAGATATTTTAAATAATAATTTAAGAATATTTTTCGATAAAGTCGATATATTGCATTTCTACAATTAAAATAAAATAAATAAAATAAAATAAAAATATTAAATATTAAATATATAAAAAATATTTATAAATAAAATATTTATTTATTTATTAAAAAAATATTTGTCGGATTTATTTTTCGATTAAAATCGATATTTTAAAATTAAAAGCGATATTTTTTATATTTTAAAAAATCTATATATTAAAGTTCACAATGTTTTTAATTTATTATGTGCTATATTTTGATCAAAGTTCACAATTTTTTTTAATATAATATAGTGTTCGATTTTTTATCGATATATAACTATTTCTCTTGATAAATGTACAACCCTATATCAAGTTAGCCGAGTCACCCGGAAAATCACATACTTAATTACCTTTACTACCCTTTTGGAAAGGGTATATAATTCCAAAAACGAAAAAGAAAAAAAAAACTAATAAGCCCAGCGGGTGGAAAAACAGGAATCTGGATACTATATGTATCTGCCAAATACAATATGCAGCGTTAGGGGAGAGAAATAGATACCGGCTTTATTAAGGGTTTGGCTCATTAACAGCAGAGGCACACGGTTCTAAGCCGCTTATCAATGGACCAAGCTCTTTTCACTTTTCACTTTCCCATTTACCGTTTTCACTTTTCACTGTTTTGTTCACATGCAAATCCGGCGGTTACATGGATGGTCACGAACTGAACCCGGCTGGCTCTATCTCAAGGATCTCTATCTTGTTGGCGACCTGGAAAAATCTAAGACAGAGATAGAAACAGAGAGTGACTTTTTTTAATTCATTTCTCTCAATTGCATTGCCGGCGTGTTCTCGTATTTTGTTGCATACTTTGCTGCGTTGCTGCCCGCATTTTCCTAAGCATCTCCCTTTTCGCATCCTTTTTCACCTTTGTCCATATCCTTTTTTTAGTTGCTCCACAAAGACATTGTCCTTGTGCCAGCCAGCAGATGTGTGTCTCCCGTTCAGATCACCATATATAGTGTGTATGTGCATATATATCCCACGATTACGACTTGGTGGTAGTGTTAGGGAGCCCAAAAAATTCCCCTGGCCAGTCAATCCAATCTTTGGCTTCAATTGCTCAAATGATTTGGGGGGCGGTAACGGTATGCCGTTTTTCGGGAGTAGAGGGAAAGATGGACAAGGACCAGCAGGAACAGCTGCTGCCAATCTTGGTAAGGTTTTTTGAGAAATTTTTAAGGGGTATAAAGGGCTACAAAGTGCCTTTGGTGGTTTTTTAGAAATTATAAAAAAATTTGAAAATTATAAGAATATTTGTTTAGAGTTCACATTTAAAAGATTATTAAAACCATAATAATCGATATAAGAATATTTTAGAGTTCACAGAATATTATAAAATATATATAAAATATATATAAAAAATATATTATAAATATATAAAAAATATATAAAAATATATAAAATATATATAAAAAATATATTATAAATATATAAAAAATATATAAAAATATATAAAATATATATAAAAAATATATTATAAATATATAAAAAATATATAAAAATATATAAAATATATATAAAAAATATATTATAAATATATAAAAAATATATAAAAATATATAAAATATATATAAAAAATATATTATAAATATATAAAAAATATATAAAAATATATAAAATATATATAAAAAATATATTATAAATATATAAAAAATATATAAAAATATATAAAATATATATAAAAAATATATTATAAATATATAAAAAATATATAAAAATATATAAAATATATATAAAAAATATATTATAAATATATAAAAAATATATAAAAATATATAAAAAATATATAAAAAATATTTAATAAATATATAATAAAATATATATTAAAAATACAATACTACTAATATATTTCTTATAATATTCTATAATTTTTTTATATTCTCTGAACTCTAAAATATTTAAATATCGATAAATATGGTTTTAATAATGCTTAAATATATTAAATGATTTTCTCTATAAGAAAGAGACTTTGCAGTTCAGTGTGTGCATGAAATCAGCCTTGAGCCTTCTTAGAGTCATTCTTGGCTCTTTAGTTTTTATGTAAATTTCATGCACAACTGTCCATGCAACTGTCGCAGTCCCCCCTTGCAATTGTACACCCCCTCAGCCTTGAGTGTGTGTGATTTCCAACAATTTGCATGGACGCCTGACCAGTTTTCACACACACACACACACACACACTGCCTGCATAAACATATGAGCCCCCGAAACCCTGGTTTTCCCCTGCTTTTCTCCACTAATTCGAATTCTCAATACGATTCAAAACGATTCGATTTGATATTCGGGAAAACTCGATTGGAAATTCGAAGGAAACAGCTGTCAGGCGCACTCCACCACCTCCTGTCTCTCTCTCTCTCTCTCATGCAGGCTAATTGCAACAAAATATTCAATCGAACGGAAAGTACATATATTTTTGGGGCCAAATAAACATTTTGAAATATATGCAAAGCAGGGCAAAAATATAAAAATTATGTTACCAGACAAAGTAAATAAATCGAGGGGGAAAAGTGATTTGAATAGTACACACTCTCTCTCTCTCTCTCTCTGTCTATAAAACTTTGAATTTCTAGCACTATTTCTTCCGTAAAGTTCTACGTAGTCATTCTCTTATCTTTTATTGTTGTGCAATTTTTACGGCGGAAAAAATGTAAAGGGCTGCAAAGGCGGAGGTGAAGTTTATGACGCCACTAAAGCTGCATTCAGCACGCTCTGTTTATGACTGTTCAGGAACATATATGCACATAAGATATATAGTAAGCATCTGTTAAATCGTACGCTGCGGTACACCAGCGTGTTTCTTAGTCTATTAAATATTTAAAGAAAATATTTACGATATTCAGAGAACCAAATCTAGCCAGAACCCATTGGGAATTCTTAGGATAATACTGGAAAAACCTAAAAGTTACATACAACATTTTGGTTTTAAGGATTTCTTGTTATATATTTTTTTATAATTTTATTTTTGTTATATTTTAAGAAATAAATTTTAATTTTTATTTAAATAATATTAGAAATACTTGAAAAATAAAATTTAAAATTAAATTTTTTCTTAACAAATTTTTAAATTTTTAAAATAAATAAAAAGAATTATATTTCAAGAAACGCACTGTACTGTTTGACCATTACAATTTTGAGATGCTTGCTTAGTGGGCAACAGATGGACTTTGAAACTGAAAAAATCGGAAAAACTTCTTCAAGAAATGTGCAAAGCAAACACATTGATGAACTAGTGTGAAGCGAATATAAAAAAAAAACAAGGGGGAAATAGGGAAGAAATAAAGATTTGGGGGGGGTGGGGTAGTATAGTACAGTACGTTCCCGAAAGTAATGATCGCTATGAAAATTCATCTTAAGTGCCCCTTTTGAAGATTTCAAACACCTCGCAAACGTGGATCTCCGCCTCGACCCTCTCTTCCCCTTATGTACTTTGAAGTACAGTGCTTAAAAATAGCATTTACACACGAGGGCTGTGGCAAGGGTTGAATATGGTATATATAGCGATGGGTGAGTGCCTGTTTAACGAGCCAAGGGATCTTAAATGGCTAAACGCCAGCTTTATTGTTTCTTGGGATTTTTTTTTTCATACATATTTACTCCAGAATTGTTTTTCAAGATTCTTACAAAATTGTAACTTTTATTATATTTTAATAATTTTTAAAATATTTAATTTTATTTTTGATTTAGTTTGACTTAATTTTTAATTTAATTTATAGTATTATTTATTTTTATATATTTATTTGCAAATTCTTACAATTTTACAATAAATATTACATTTATTTAATAATTTATTTTCTGTTCAAAAAATAGAAAACTAATGTTATAATTCGTTGTTTGATCAACTGTCTGAAAATAGTGCTTTGGTAATCCATAAAGTAATAATATCTTAATGTTAGGCTTCCCACTGTACACAACCATCTCTAGTTCGTGTCACGAGGGGTTTTATTTTAATTTTAATATATAATAATCTAAAGAAATTGAAATGTTGTGGCTTTATAAAAAAATATTTGAGGAGTTAGGTGAGAAAAATATCTTAATGGTAGCTCAAGAATAAGATATTAGGACTATATCTCTCTTTTTCTCTCCCTTCCCTAACTCACTACCATCTCTAGTTCGTGTCACGAGTGTTTTAGAAAAAATGCACGCGAAGCGGAAGCAAAAGCGAACGAGTTGTTGGCCGACAGAAGGCGATGCCAACAATAAACAAAACGTTTTAGTCACAAAACCTCGAGAAGAGGAGAGAAGCAGAGCTGGAGGGGAGCTCTCTATACTAAAGACCCCAAGACTTTGATAGATGGGATGTTTGTTGTGGAGCAACCAAAAGTTGCATTATTTACATTTGCATGCGGGGCAATTCTCGGGGGCCAGATGAAATTTACACTTACCCACCGCCCATCCGCACTTACATAAGCATGTGTGTGGATTATGCATTTGCCGATGCGATGTCGAGTCCTACTATAACGTCCCACGCACATTCCCCTCGGTGGCCATAAATCTTTGGGTCTCTTCGCTACTCCTCCACTCCACTCGGATATTAATAGAGTCGACAGTGGAGGAGTCCAAGTCGTAGTCTCTCTCTCTCCATTGCTCCATCTCCGGCTGATCCAATGTTTTGCGCTAATTTATGGCGGCACATCATAAGGCAAACTTAATGGCCAAGCAGCAGCAGCCCCAAAACACTTGCTTCTCAATCGAAATAAAACAAAAGGAAAATCAAATAAAAGCTAAACAGCAGCAGGGAAAATCTGTTTATAGTCTCATTTATCGGTTGACAATTTACGAGGTGACCTCCACAAATTGGTGGCTAATTTGCCTAGTTCCACAGCGTGTTAATATCGTTGTTTTCGTTGGTGCTCTTAATTAGCAGTCAGTAATTTATGTCATTTTTAGTTTGTTCAAGGCATATATAATATATAAAAAAATATATATTATTTATTTATAAATATAATTTTCATTAGTAATTTTTATATTTTTCTCAACTTTAAGACTTTATTTATCTAAAAAAAAAAAAAAAAAAAAAAAA
>VNKB01003604.1:0-22534 GCA_008042735.1 Drosophila leontia
GTCATCGCCGCCCATGTGCGCAACAAGTACGAGGCGATGGAGGATGAGAACGATGAATAGGAGTCGGGGGAATATGTTTACAAATAAGTCAAGCCCGGCCTAAAACCACAATTTTGTAATTTAATTTTTTGTAAGAGATATTTGTAAAACACATAATTTGTAGTGGTAAAGAAAAAGAGTCGTTTATGTGCCTAAAAAACCCACAGCAAATCATATTTTTAACTATGATACATAATTATTAAAAAATATATTTAATATATATTTGGTTAAAGCAAACAAGACCTTTTATTTTATTTATTTATTTAAGAAATCTTTGCTTTAGAGACCTTGATTAAACCTCTTCAATAGTCCTGACTAAAGATATATATATATATGACGGTAAAGTATATACTATTAGAGCTGGAAACAAAATAGGTTCTACGTTCAAAGTTATAAAATTTGCAACAAAAAAAATATATATATATGATTTGATACTCCAAACAAATATAGTCTATATTTTCGATATTAATATTTTAAAGTTAAGCATATCTATTGACATATCAAAGTTAAATATATATTTAACATTTATATTTCCTTTGTATCTATAAAATCTCGATTACATTTCCTTTTTATATCCCCATGAAAAAAACACAAAATTGATTTCTTTATTAAGTTGTATCTTTATTATATATGCATTAGGTATAGTTATCATTTAACGATGCATTTTAAATATTACACGTACGAATGTAAGTTTAAGCATTAAATCGTAAATCGAGGGTTAACAGAACGCGATTAGAATTAGACAAGATTTGAATGTGAACTCGAAGTTTTGTATTATTATTTTGGGCCTCTGCATTTGTTTTTGCCATTTGCCATTAGCGGGGCTTTTTCTGTGTGAATTTTTGTAATCTAGAGCTACATCATAATATATATGTATCGTAGATATATATGCATATGCCGGGTTTATAGTTTCGAATGTCGTCAACTTGGTGTTGTTCTTCTTACAGTGAAAATACGGAGCTGCGTCCGTAGTGTTAATCTACAGCTATTATGTTGGTTATTGGTATTATCGGGTTTAGCTGGGCGTGGGTTGGCTCCTTACTTGTGAGATCATTTTAAAACTTTAGTCAAACACACATCGGCTGTCTTGTCTGCGCCACGATTTCAACTTTACGAACAGCAAAAATTAACATAGCTATTGAAAAAGTGTCCCCAAATACAATGGCTTTATAGATATCATCATAATCATGTACAAAATGTGGGTGAATCCTACACATTAGTCGTCTCTAAGCTTGGGTTACAACCTACCGCGTTATGTCTGGGTAATCGCGATTGAAAATTTATTCTGACGGGCGCGAAATTATACATATACATTCATAGAAAATATATCAACTAACTCTAGGTGGTTTTTTGTTTTTGTTTTTTTTTTCGGTTTTTGCACATTCAAGAGTTTGAAACAACAAACTTAAGTTAAATTTGAAAATCTTTATACGCGTGTGTTTACTTGTTTAGCAAAAACATGAGCAGGCTGCAAAGAAACAAGAGTTTGAAATGAGATAATTAATTAAAGAACACCTTAAGGATCATTACTCACCGGAAGTTAATGCCTTTGTTGGCCAGCATACGGTTGCATTCACTTGAGCCAGTGCCGCCGATGCCATCTGGCAGCGGCAGGACGTAGTAATCACTTTCGGTACTCTGGAATATAAAGAATTTCTAAATTTGTTCTTATTTTTGATTATTTTTAACTCACCGTCTCGGTGAAGTAATGCTGATATATCTGAGTCGAAACTTTCATATCCGAAAACGGTCCCTTGAGCGCAAAAAAGTGTATGCTCATGGGTGTGCTGGTCTTGGTCTTCAGGATTAGCTGGTAGGTGATGGTCCGATCGTTCGATTGATGCGGATCGCGCTGGCTGTTGTTAATGCGCGCCTTCACCACCCATTGCTGGTTGAAGGCCGAGAAGCGGGCCGTCTCATAAAATAATTTATGGACATACTCGTCTGTTCGGTATGGTTTCATCTGAAGATCTGTAATGAAAAAGATCAAATTATTAAACGTAGAACTAGATATATAATGCAGCGAGATGAGTTGAGGTTTCGAATTTGGCCTCGCATTTCTCATCCTAAGCTAACTTTGAAAAATGTAATTTATCTGCGACTATTTTTATCAGTTAAGGGAAAAAGTACTTTCTCAAACCATAACTGCGGGCCTTTTTACCACTACCCGCATTTATCAAGTACTTTATCTCAAATTCCATTAAGGAATTAGAGGCCTAAAACCATTACTCACCATTGAATATAATCTTCTCGTAGCTCAGCAAGTCAATCAGGGTGTTGAACATTTTTTTCTCCTCTTTGATCATGACATCGTGTGCCTCCAGGGCAAACATGACCTCGTGGCCAGACTTCTGTGGATGCAAGCAGTTCCTCTCGTGTTCGGTAGCTAAATGAAAAAATTTGTGGTTAATTAATGGAGTTTAGAAATTATGGGGGAAAACAATCATACTCTCATGGAAGGGTCCCCGCCATTGGCAACCTATGCGATGGTATTTGCATTTTGTGGGTCGCTCCTGGCACTCGTGTTGTTCATGGCGTTCGAGTGACTTGTATGGGAATTCTTTGTTGCAAAACTATTACGAAAATAGAGTTAATTATATAAAGTATATGATATTCAAGGCTTTAATACCTGACACTCGCTAGGCAATTCGGATGCAGCCTTCTCCACGGCCAGGTTCCGCGAAGCTGTGCTCTTTGATATCTCCACGCGACAGTTGGGACAAGTGGCAATCTGATCGCGTAGGCTAAATAAATAAACATTAAATAAACAGTTGGAAAGGTGTTGGAGTAAAGAACAAGTTTGGGTTTAGAGGTGGCTATTTCTCCATTTATTTAGGTTGGTGTTAAGAGGGAATTCATACCGTCCATCCGCCAAAAGGTGGGTAAAGCAGGCGGCGCACATCAGGTGACCCATCTGGCACTGCAAGTGAAAGGAGCAGAGAGAAAGGGAAAGGTGATTTTAATAATTTCATATCTAAGGCAATTGTTTATCGGTAGATGGATAGAGAGATTTGATAACTAAAACAAAAGAGTGGAATGATAATTAACCTGCAATTAAAGAAAAAAGAAGAAAAGTTTGCTATTAGTCAAAAATACGGCCTTGTTTGCAAAGAGAGCTTGTTGGAGATATGGAAATGAGTGTTGTGTTGTGGGTGGTGGCTTTTGTGGTGTTTTTTGAATATGAATGAGTCTATTTTTGGTTTATTTTTTTTTTTTTTTTTTTTGAGGAAAATGGAATGAGTGGATATGGATTTCTCAGTGGGAGAGGATGAGAGTTCTGAAGAGGTCTGAAAATGTTTAAGCTTTTGGAGATCCAGTTTGTATATTCTCATATTTTTTTTGTTGAAATAAAAACGCTATGGTTGTTGGTTTGGTTTTATTTTGCATTTTCAAGTTTCGCACTCTTCTTTGCAAATTTATTGAATTCATTTTTTCTCGTTTTTCTTTTTTGTGTTTTCATTTTGGTTAAAATACATTTCAGGGTTTAACTTTAATGCTATATGGATGAAATCGGTTCTATGTACTTAGCTTTTACAATTACAATCTCAGGTTTTTCTTTTTTTGTTTTAGTTTTTTTGTTTTTGTTGCGTGTGCTTACAAAGGTTACGAAATCGAGTTTATTGTCTTAACTAAGATTAATCATTAAATAGATAGAGAGATAGTTAAAGTTTATCTAAATCAGGCGCTGCAGCAAAATGAAAATAATAAGAATAGTTCTGGTTTAAATTTAGCATTCTTTATATCGTGTATATGTTGCTTTGTAAATATATATTCTGTTTCATTCTTTTTTTTTCATGTTTTTACTTTTTTCTTTTCTTTTTTTGAGAGCCAATTAAATCTGTTTTGTATGCATGTGTTTTTCACTTGATTTTCAGACATGAGTTTGTCAAGCAATTGATGAAAAAGAAGGTCTGGCATAGTGGACCGATAACGGATATATGCATGGTATATATAGTATATAGTTTATGGTATACATAAGTACGTCGCTTCGGCCAGATAATACCGCGCGTCCAAAGTCGAGAGCCCGAGAGAGATCCAATCGAGCGTGACTCGACGAAGTGAAATGTAACCCCCGAGGAGCCTTCATTATAACATTACTATATCTGCATCGACATTGCCGTCGCCGCATGCATTTATTTACAAATCGGAATGCGGGCCGGGCCGGGCCCAGGCTGCTCTTCCCTCATTTTGGAATTTTTGTCTCTATTTTGGGAATTAGCCAGCGTGGCCCAACAAGGAGCACTATTTGTGGACGGGACCCGGAGCGATAAGCGATGGCTTTTCATTTGTTTTTTCGGTGCCTGTACACACACACACACTCACGCGTGTATATCTTTTGCACAGTACAAAAATGTTTACTCGAGAGAAAGAGAGATTGTCTGGAATCTAGATATACACACTTTTGAAAATTAAAATATACGGATTTCTTTGATATATTCAAATTTGTGTGCATCTAAAAATCAGCTAATAGGGAAAAACCCAGGTTTTGATAAGACAACATTGAGCTCTTTAACTAATAGTAAAAGTATTATCTTTCAATAAAGGTTTTATCAAGACAAGATACAAATTGAATATTAAAAATGTTTTATTTTCTTAATCTTTAATTATTTTTTAGGTCAGGTCTAGTAAATCTTGATTTGATCTTGCATTATAAGTGCATTCTAAACGCCTTTTTTTCCCTCTGTGTGTTCTTTGTGTATCTGCATCTGAGTTTTTGAGAGCATCTATCTGAGCGCACATTTACTGTGTATCTTGGCAGTTGAATGAACCCGAGAACTCGTGTTCTTTGATTGGCAATTTATGACCTAGACTAACTACGGCAGCACCAGCTGCTTGCTGCCTAACAATCTGATGGTTTAATGGAAAATCCACGAAACCACAAAGGAGTTTAACTCGTTTTTCCCCATCGATAACAATAACACACACGGAACAAAAATATATCACAACTCTCGCTCTCTCTCTCTCTCTTTTGCCCTCTCTCTTCTGCTGCCGCACTTGCGTCGCAGACACAACAAAACCAGCTGATGGTGTTTTTGTAGATAAGTAAGAATGGGGCAAGAGGAAGAGAACGTCAACAGTAGGTAAGAAAAAAAAAAAAGGAAAGAGGAAATCACGCTAAAGATCAACGACGACGACAAAAAATTCAGGTGGGTTTTGAGTGTGTTTTCAGGTATTTGTACCTTTCCTCGCACACACACACTCGTAAATATACTCGCACGTTGAAGAACCTAAAAAGTACACATCGCATAGAACTTAAGGCTGAGAAAAACTGGTAAAACGAGTTTATTCCAGATCACAGGTCTCAACCTGCACCAAGCTGATTCCACACAAAAATACATAATCAAAAAACTGCTGGCATTGCATTTGCTTCACATCACAAATATGCCTAGTTTTTCTCTATATTTTTCTATTCAATATTTAGAATAAACACAAAATAAATATCTAAAAATTTTCCCCAGGGGTCTCAAAACAGCTGATTTTGCCACGACTCGGGCGAGAGCACAACGCATGTGTATTACGACGCAGCAGCAACAACAAAAACGCAATGCCGTAGCAAAAGCAAAACAATAACAGAGAGCAAAAATCGCTGGGTGCGTGCGAGTGTGTGTGTGTGTAGGCACATGCATACGAGCGGGGCCATAAAAAAGAAGTGGAAATGCAAAAAAGGAAAACAATCGTGTTTTTTTTCTGGGATTCTTTAGCTAATTAATAGTTTCTGCGGGTTTCTGCGAACTCCGCTCCATTTTGTATGATTCATTTTGTTTTCGGTCACGTTTTTTGTGGGATACAGAAAGTGGGTTTTCGTCGATTGGCATTTGATATTTTCCTGTGTGGGTCAGCACTTTTTTTTCTCTTTTTTACTGTAATCCAAAACCAATTTCAATGACGCAGTTATCGCTGCTCAAAGCAAGTAGGTGTGTTAGAGAGAGAGCAATGTCAACACACACAAGCATACACGCCTTACGTAAAGATCTGTCGGTTGCAATGGCGTGGAATCAAGGGGGTCCGTGGGGGTCATGAAGTTTTTAGATGAAATCGAATTGTTGCTGAATATTCTTCAGGCAACATATCATGAGGGGTACGCCCCAAAACCCCCTTTCCCCCGCCCCTGCATGTCTGCATTAAATTCAATCAATTGTCAGTTTCAGCAGCAATGACGACGACGACGACGACGCCTACATAAGCGTGAATGAAAAAGAATGCGAGAATTTGCCTAAAAAGCTGAATGAATTCAGAGAGGAAACTGTATACGCAAACATCGAAAATAAAAAGCGTTGAATTCCCGTTGTTGGCCTTAATTTGCGCTGCTAAAAATAGGGCACGGCACACTCCCCCTTTAATAGATTTGTAGAAAAAATTGGGTCCTAAGCATAATGTTTGCTGGTTTCTATGACGCAATACAGAAAATCTGCAGTAAATGTTACTGCGCAAAAGAAGGGGGGTCAGCGAAAGAGGAGGCGGGGGCCATAATTCACTCGCAAATGCAACGGTTCAAAGTTAGAGGGTTGATTTCAAGCCGTTTCTCTAAAACGCAATAAAACTGCATAGTGGCCGTGAGTGCGACAAGGCCAGCCTGCTCTCTTATGCTGCGCTCGCTCGCTTGCGGCGCAATGTTTTCAAGGCGAGTGCAAGAGCAGCCCCACTATCCGTCCCGCTCTCTCGCACAGCTGTCTGTGGTGGGGGCCACAGGCATGGGGGAGGAGTGGTGGTGGATTCACTGGTTACAGCTGAGCTGTCACGATTTGTTTGTATACAGAAGAAAGGCATTTCATTTCGTTTCGTTTTCAGGGGGGGTTTTTATCGAAGAGGGGGAGGCACGGGCCCAGGACACGTCGACTACGCAGTTCGCTCCCTGCAAGAACTCACCTGGTACATGGCCGTCTTGGGCAGATCCAGGCAGACGGCGCAGCAAAGGGCTGTGGAGATGCGGTAGGCCAGCTTCTCGTGCGTTCCAGCTGCGGCGGCGGCGCTCGACAGCGAGGAGGCGCCACCCCCGCCGCTGCCACCGCCCCCGGAGCTGCTCGATGCCCCGTCGAGCAACTGCTTCTTTGAGGGCGGCTCGCCGCTGCTCTGGGTATCCAGTGGCACGCCCACAGGGTTACCACCCTGCCCACCGCCCTGCGAGGAGGCGGACGAGGACGAGGAGGAACTGGCGCTGGAAGTAGAGGCCTGCATGACGGAGTCGCCCAGAAGCGGAAGCGTCGAGGAAGGCGGCTGCTGCACCGCCGAACTGGAAGATTCCACCGTCGACATGGCTAACCTTGTGCTTATAATTTTCTCTATTATTCTTTTCTCTGCCTCCGTTCACTCCCACTAACACTGTTTAAACGGCACTTTGCCCAGTTCTTTCCTGCAATTTTCCGAACCACTTTTCCTCCGAGAACAAGTCCACTCGCTAAAGTTAAATAATAAACTTAGTTTTTGCCTTGTTTCGCCCACCACTCGATATATATATATTTTATATATTTAATTGAAATACGTTTCTGCCTGCGTCGTTGTCGAAAGAAAACAAATCGAAACGGAAGCAGTTGTATTTATAGGGTATCTGCAGATGAGCATTACATTAAAAATCTCAAAAAGTTAAAATCCCCCAAAAAATCCACGTTTCCCCTAGACTCGAACCACATCTGAATTCAGATTCCTAGCTATATAGCTAGACTATCTTTTTCCAGCTAAATTTAGCTTTTTTCGTTTTAGTGTGCCCAGCAGCCGCGAAAGCGGAAATGTGTGGAACTTTTTAAAGCGAAAGCAAAAATTTTCACCTGGTAACACTGATACACTCAATATCTGCGAGTGATATTTACGATGCGAGTAAAATTTAAGGAAATATGTAAGGATTAATTATTGTTTCTGTCTAAAACTTGTACACAAACTGGTCAAAATGTCACCCGGGGAGTGTGCAATCCCTGGCGCCCTGTAAGTTGGGGCAAACTCGTAACCCCAGTGATTTTAGCCGCAAAAAAAACGGAGACGGCAAGTAGACGGCATTGTTTGTGGCGTTGTGTGTGTGGTGTCTGTGCCTGTGTGAGTGTGTGTGCAACAGCGGCAGAAATTAAACAAAAAAGAAACAGAAAAAAAAAGTGAGCAAAAAATATAATCTTTTTGTTGTTAGCAAAGATACTGAATATCTAGTTTTTGCTTGGTGTTTACCTCTGCAAACGCACCTTTTGCCGAATTGCGTCTTAAAAATGAGAATTTGGTTGTGTGGAAAGTTGTGTTCATGCTTCGTTACTCCAATTAATAATCGTTAATCAATGCCGCACGAAGGCGAAAAGCGAGAGGAGAGAGCAAAAAAGCGAAGTTTTGCGAATCCCTATTAAACAAATAAACATGTAATTTTCTTTTGAAAACCCATCGAAAACTAATCCAGCTGTTCTCACTCCATACTTATAAAAAAAAAAACAAACGAGTAAAAATGTTCTCAGCATTTTCCCCTGCTCTTCGTTTCGCTTTTCCTTCCTCCTTCGGTCCCTTTTCACCCCCCACCCCTTTGCAGCCCAGCTGTTTCGCGTTCCACAAATATGGCTGGAGTGTGGATGGCATTCTGGGGCTCCCACATTTCTCTATGTGGAATGCAACCTGTGGCCAGCTGTTGGGTCCTGTTGAACTCCCCCGATTTCCCACATGTGTGTGTGGTGTTTGCGTGTGCGTGTATGTGTGTATAACAACGCCAATTGCTAGGGCTTCGTGACATTTATGTCCTGCTAAATATCCTGGCTACTTGGGCGCAGACGATTTTCCACCACTCCGAAAATACAGGGATTCCGTGTGTTGCACCCCAGCTGGCAATTGTTGTTGTTATACCCTGGCAGGGGGTATAACAGTTGACGTACTGGAGGAGGCGCAGCAATTTTATATAAAAAAGAAATATTAACCCTTTTATTTTTATTTGAATTTCCAAATATTATTAAAATTATATATTTTTTTTGTAAATCCTTTTACCTTTTCTTAGTCGCTCAGCTTAAAACCCCCAATCATTGGCTTCAATTATATTTTTACTGCATCACTTTAAAAGGATTAAAAGAACGAATTCATTATACATTTATACAAAAAATCCATTCCGAAATATTTATTTACCTATTTTAATAATTTTCCTTTGATATGATAAATTTCCATAGTTCTGACATTTGAAAATCAAAACAGTCTAATACAAAGAGCAGCAAGGAAGGGTATTATAGTTTCGACTTTCCCGACGTCCTTTTAGGCTTGTTTTCATTTGATGGTGTGCGTCCAGTGTTGTTGTTGTTTGTGGACTCCATTTGGCTTGGCTGTTGGATCTTCTCTGCGTTCCTTTCATTCGTGCAGCGCCGCGCGGTGTGTTTGTGTGTGTTTTTCTTATTTGCAAAATCGTTGAAAGTTAGTAGAATGTACCGTCTATATTATTTAAGTTAATCCCCCGCCGTTTACCTAGAAAATGTAGACATTTTAAGAAAGTAAACACCAGAAATTCGCTGGAAAGCGTTCAGGCATACAGATTTTCTTGACAATATGTTGAAGCAGGTTCAGGCCTTTGTGACTGTGTTTGTGCTGTGCTGGTGGACGTTAAATATAAAACTCTATAAATATGAAAAACTTCTTGTGAAAAGTGTATAAATCAGAGCGCAAAAAGAAATGGAAGGAGCTGTAAAACAAATATGCGCGCAATTGTGCCTGTATATGTGTAAAAAAGCGTCCCACACACCTACGCAGCAGCAGCACCCGTCCCACTCACTCCATTTAATGTGCTGTTGCTTTTTGGATTTCATTTTGTCGCCCTTTTTGCAAAAACAAACAGTGTACGCACAACAAATGTAAAAGAACTGTGTTTCCTTCACCGTTATATGTTCGGCCCACGCAATGCGTGCGTGTGAGTGTCAGTGACGGGTTATAAAGCGTGAGGGGGTTACGAGTATAAAAAACATATTACGAATGAATAATTATTTCCTTTATATTTGGTATATATAGTGTACTAAATTCCCTTGTATTTTTCTCTTTTTTCCATTTCACAGTCGACGCGCCTCAATTGTTAATAATCTCATTTGCCCGAAAATGCATTTTAATCGCAAAGAACTGATAAAACTTTCGTAAAAAACTAAAAAAAAAATAAAAAAAATATATAATCGAAACGTACGATGTGAAAATGTGTAATGTGAATTTTAGAAGTTAAGCGCGGATTGTATGTATTATTTAATTTTTTTGTTTGAATATTTCCTACGTATTAATTTAAAAAAAAAACTGAAAAATCGAACAAAAAAATTGTAAAAAAACCAAGAATAACAAAAAAAAAAGGAAATACACGATTTTACTTAGTGCACTTTATAAACGAAAACAAAAACAAAGTGTAAGCGAAACGGGCAAAGAAGAGATAAAAGAGGAACGAACGGAAGCGGGAGCGAGAGAGAAAAATGTCAACGTTCTTGAACAATTTCTTCCCGGCAGGTAAGTGTAGAAACAAAAACAAAGCAAATAACAAATCCAAATCAAATGAAATCAAACACACAACAAACAAACACAGGAAAGGAGAGAGAAAAAAGCCAGCTGGTGGCATTTAATTGAAAGTCACCTTTGGCATATTTCATAAGCGTTCTCGCCCAGGGGGGTCAACCTGTAATTTAAACTGGACTTACTTTTTGTGGAAATGTTCTTTTCTTTTACGATTCCATATTGTTTTTAATTTAAATCTAATATTTTCATAGAGAATATTTAAAATTGTCTCATTTATATTAAATTTTGATTTATACTGCTCAAAGGATTTATAAAAGGTTTTTTATTATTAATAGGATGGATAATTTAATTTGTAACAATAATTATTATTCTTAAAGAAGCGGGAATATAAGTAATATATAGATGTTAATTAAAGGATATATTTTTTAAAACATTTTTGTGGTATGACCTTTGGCCTATTCCTGGGTCATCCTGTAATTTAATTTTGTGTACACCTTGTTTTTGCTCTGCTACGGCATGTAAATTAAATTTTCCTTCTGAAGCGCATCTTGTCATTATTGGCAATTACGAGGACGTGACCAAGGAACAAAGCGGCGGAGCGAAGTGTAAGGGATAGAGGAGAGGATTCCGAGGAGGAGAGCTGAGATTCTCGACGTAATCAATCTACCCCGGGACCTGGCCTATCCGTTTCCCTTTAATTACGTGCATTCCTCGCTCTCCGATGCCATATCGATTATTGTTTTCCCTTGCTTATTCCTGGAAATTCTCAGATTCCCATTTTCTGAGCTCCTTGCAACCCCTCCAGGATCAGGAACAAGTTCCACACTTTGCAATCTCTTGCATTTTCTTTGTCCTTAAAAAAAAATCCGAGAATAGAGAAATAGAGTGTAAAAAGAGAAGCAGCAAAAAGAAGGGAAACTCATACAGGTACGGCAGGAAAAACCACTTCCTCGGTTTCCCTGCTCTTTGCGAAAGTCAAAACAATAAGAAATTGAGGGAACTTGTGTGACAAGAAACGAAACTGGAAATACCCTTTCAAGTGCATAGTTTTTGTTAGGCATTACACAAAGGTTTTTAATCGATTATAAGAAGGATCTCATTGTTTTTTTTGACGATTTCTTTAAAAATGAATACGGTTATTTGGGATTATGTGGGATTATTTGATCACTAACTGGTGCCAAATATTAAAATTTAAAAAAACTAATAAAAATATTCCTGAAAAAATCCAACAAATAATCAATAAGCAATCATATATAAATCCATATCCTTAGTGAATAAATCTAAGCATTTAACCCTTTCGCGACGGTATTAGCAACAATCAAAATGCCTGAGAATAAGCATTAAGCAGGGGGTTGAATGGGTTGACTGGATGCACTCTTTTAAACCAGTTTTGCTGAGCCCAAAATTCACCCGATCAACTCTTTTTGGTGGCGTCAAAACAACAGACACAGAAATAATAACAACAACACTAACAACAAGAACAGCAACAAAATGTGGAAGAACAACCAGAACAACTACAACAATATCAACAATAGCAGCAGCAGCAGCAGCAGCAGCTCTCTTTTCAAGCCGAGGGCAACGGCAGCTGACGGAAACACATTGACTCCACTCCACTCCACTCCCGGTGTCTACAGAATCGCGCCTGTTGACGGCAATGGCGAAGGCAACTTCTGGTGCAGCGTTGTCTGTAGGTGCACTGGGTTACCTGTTGATGGCCAGCGTTTTTCCTCCCCATTCTCCTCCTGGTGCTCCTCCACCTCCTCCTGCGACGTGCGTCTTCTTGTGTCCGTTCGTTCTGGTCGAGCGCAATTGAGAACTGGTTTCCCCGACTCGCTCCTTTTTGCTGCTGCACTCGCCTCTGAACTGTTTTGGGTTGGCTTTTGCGTAAACATGAGCTCCACAGCCGAAATTGGAGACCTCAAGATCTGGACTTTGACTCCTAAAAAAAACCTTTTTGTCTCTAAAAAATAAAAAACATCTGGTTAATGTTAGACAAGGAAAGAATATTAATTTTATCTTATAGTTAATCACTAACAAGGAAGAGCTCCTTTACAGAGGAAAATCCAATAAAAAACCCTTTTCATAAATAGATAAAATACTCCACAGTCTGGCAGTTTTAAAAAGCATTACTTAAAGATTTGTTGCCATCGTTTTAGCATTTTCCTTTAGGTCTTCGTGATATCAGAACATTGGTTTCCACGGCAAAGCAACTGGTTCCCCGTATATGGTCATCTCTTTAATGGGAACTTCATACCAGCTGTTGTTTCAACGCATAATTTCGTCCATCTCTCGGGCTTTCAATCGCCAAACATTCAATTTGGGATTTTGTTTACGGCCCATAAAACATAAAACAAAGAGAGAGAGAGGGAGTAAAAAGGAGGTGGAAAGCAACAAACAAAAGGAAAGCGTTTGGCGGTTGTGAACCGCTGTGCAAATATTTTCGCCCAACTTTATTGACGCACCAAACTGAACTAAAAGCCCCCATAGAAGTGCCTCCACTCTATCCGCCTCGCGTTTTATTCATCTCTCTGCAAAAAACACACAGACAAGCTTAATTTTATTTTTGTCAACTTTTTTATTGTCTAACGATTGGTGAAAGGTTCTTGTTGTTATGCGACAAGTGCACGAAACATGAAAACTCTATCGAAAATATATACGCAACAAAAAATAACTATATATATCGATTGATTTTATACTCAATTTTCATGTCTGTCGCGGCGCGGAGGAGGAGTCCTTTCTGGGCTTGTGTGCTGGTTCCCTACACTTTGTTTAC
Source organism: Drosophila leontia (assembly GCA_008042735.1). NCBI lineage: Eukaryota > Metazoa > Arthropoda > Insecta > Diptera > Drosophilidae > Drosophila > Drosophila leontia. The sequence goes on from VNKB01003604.1 coordinate 13,238, forward strand.
AAAATTTCGTTGAAATTGCCTGCAAATAGCTTTTTCATCAAACTCAGTTCTTACAACATTCACTTTGTTTATGTCACTAAATTTAGCTATCTAGTTTTTTTTTTTTATGGCGTCCTGGGGAATGGCGTTTTGGAAGGTCTTTATTATTTAACTTTCTTAGTCAGTTTTTCTTTTAAAAACTGACTCATTTATTGGGTAATTTATAAAGGCTCTATCGGCTTTCTTAGGCCTTAAAATATATACTTTTAAATGGAATAATATGGGATTTATTAGTCGGAACTTATGTTATATATAATGAATATATTGACACTCTAAACTATATCTTGCCTATAAAAGATAAGGGTTTATAATTAACAAGGACAATGTTATTACTTTTGTTACTATTAGAAAATCTTTCGGAATACCTTCTTATTTAACAGATATTTTTACATTCATAGTAAAAGTTTAACTTTAAGAATAGCTTCCTTTTAATTAAGTTGCTCATCAAACCATGGCGTTAACCAATAAGAAAACCAAGGGCATTCCATTATGAAGCGTGAGTTCTCACTGTAACAAAACAAATTGTAAAACAATTACCAGTAGTTTACAGCTTAAAAGCAATTTGCAGTTTGCAAATTACAGAGCTTGCATGCGGTTACCAAAAGAGATAAGAATAAAGGGGTTTTCCACCCCGAGGAAAGTTCACATAATACCACGAGCAGTGACTTGGTAAAGTGGATTACAAAGTTACGATTTCTCTTGAAATCTCGCCAAGCGGATCACCCTTGGTTAGTAAGGGAAGCAGGGTTTTACATGCAGTATATCCCATATCGGAATTGGCGAGATATTAGCGGGGGTTTTTCCTCTATCGTCGTCGCTTTGGTTTTGTGTTGTGGCTGCCCCATAATTTAATTATCGCGTTGCGAGCCACGGCGACGACGACGATGTTGCAGACAAGTTGTCGTCGCTAATGTGCCAGACTTGGCACTTTTGTTTTTGCTGCAGCTTTTAGTCTACATTTCGTTCTTATTATTTTTATTGTTTTTATTTCGTAGCTCAGCAAAGTATGCAACACATTTCTCCGTTGGCACGCACAAGTCTCTTACATACACACTGGGCTTTTCCCTGGCTTTCCACGCTTTTCTGTTGGCAAGCGGCTAATAATGACAACACCAGCCGTCCCTCCTCCTCTTGGTATTTTCTCTACCCCGTTTCACACGATTTGTCTATTTAATTTCGCATTCGCTATTTCGCCTTTTCGCTTGCCAAAAATCACTTTGTGCCCTTGGGCCGAAATGTGTTGTGCACACACATAGGCATTACTCATGCGACGGGGCGGTTTCTGGTTCTGGGTCTGGGTCTGGGTCCTGGCTTTGTCCGCTTCCTCCATATTCCGTCCATTATAATGGGAAATAACCATATGCACAGAGGAAAATATTAGCGTGAATATAGTATAATTCATATCATGAAATATAATATAAAAATTAACAAATTTAAATCCTTTTAATTTGCCATAAAAGATAGGCTAATTTTTGTTTTTATTAAGAAATTTGCTCGAACTTAATTGTTAATGTTCAAAGTTAATTAGAATCCTTTTCAGATCAAAATTTATTTAACAAATTTTATATTTTTCTATAAGTTTTGTTTTTTGTGTATTCCGGAACCATTCCCTTTACGATTTATCTCGTAAATATGCCGCTGGGCCTGGGCCCACAGTCTAGTGGCCATAAAGCAATTTGGCCAAGTGCGTGGCTCGGACACGTGCCGAATCTGAACAATATGGCAATCCGGCCACGGGCAACGGAACTAAAGAAGCGAATGTCGGCCAGTTTTATTGGCTTTAGTTGGTCGGTGTCATTATCTCAACCCATGCTGGTCCGACAGCAACACGGATTTCCGCTGGTCTACACATGCAAATGGAGGAAAGCTCTTGTTCTTGGCAGGATATGAATTTGGCTTAAATCAGATTTGATTTTTTCCCTCAGCTTGAGCCATATGTGGTGTAAAAATTAAAAGAATAGCCTTAAGTCTTGATAGTTTCTTGTAAAATAGAATCTAGTAAACCTTAAGAAGATCTAGGTATCCTGGTATTAGAATTTTTTAAGGGTTTTTGGGTATTGTAAATTATTTTTTAATATTTCATATATTTTGAGAAATACTTTGGATGCTTTTTCAGAGGATTTTAAAACACATCGAATACATTTGGTATAAATTGAACTTTATTTAGGTTTGTTTATTAGGAATTATTCCCTTCAAAAATATAATACTTGAAGCTAAATCAAATTTAGTGATAAACTGATAATTATCAAATTAAATTACTTCTTAATATATAGTATAATTAACTTATCAGAGAGGCGCTTATCTTGGCTATATTTTTTTCCCCATCTTTTTCCCCCATTTTCAATTGCCATTCCATTATCAAAATCACCCTCTCCCCTCTTCGTTCCTCACTGGACATATTCGTAGACATTATCTGTGTCTGCCAACGTCCAGTGCTTCAAAAACTGTATTATCACGCGGTCGCAACGTTTGTCGTTGTTGCGCCTGGCTGTTTGCTTTTGCACTTTGCTTCATTGTTTTTGTATTGAGAGGTGTTTGTGTTTTTGTTTTTTATTTTTCTTCCTCGCTCTCTATTTCTCTCTCTGTTTCTGTATTTCTCGCTGTTCGCCGCCTTGCTCACCTTTCGGTGTTTCTTGTTAGTCACTCTTTGTCACTCACCGCGAACGTTGGCGAACGGCGCCGCGCGTTTTTAATCGCTGAAGCAACTAAACAACAAACACACGCCCCTTTTTGCACCCACGCCTCTGGAATTATCATAAACGAGTGCTGTCGGTGTGTGGCTGTGTGTGTGCAAGTGAGTGTTTCCCTGTGTGAGTGTGTAAGTGGAGGTCTTAACGGTAAACAGGCTGGAAAAGTGGAGCGATAATAAAGAAAACGAAAAAAACAAACAGTTGAGAATCGGAATATAATGCGTGACATGTGTTAACCCCCAACAAGGTAAAGTGTTGTTGTTGCCAGGGGCGGAGACCGAACAATATTACTAGGGGACTTTAAGGAAATAAATTATTTAAGCTTCTGAGAAAGCATTAACAAACTACAAAATAATTTAACATTTTTGCATATAATTATTTTCCCATAACAATTATCTGGCCTTAGCACAGAAAAAAAAAATCCCCAAAAAACCCCCCACTGCTGGTTTGTTCTGCCGTCAATCACACGAGGGCATCAATCAAATGCTGACTCTGAAACTGAGACACACAAAGAAGAATCAGCAAAAGACACAAAGAGAGAGACAAACAGGGAAGACACGAAGAACTTTCACAAAGTGCTGTCGTCGCCTCGGCTTTGTTTCTACAGTTCAACTTCTATATAGCTCGAAGGTTCCGTATTATTAAATTGTTTATATGTGACAGATACAGTTGTGAAAACGTGGAATTTGAACTGCGGGTTAAGTTTCATCCTAGCAAAAATACAGGGCTTAAAAAGCAGGCTTCACCTTACTTTATTACCTTCATTTGTTTATTTACGAATTCCTAGTGGTATCCGTGTTCTACGTTTTATTTATCTAAATTTAATTTTTCAAACTTACAGTTTGTACTTATTTATGTAATAGATATTTTTGTGGAAAATCTTTAAAGACATTTTTTATATAATAACTAAAAATACATACCTCAAGAAGAGATTTTAAATCTTTTAAGCTAAAAAAAAAATATTCTAAAATATTTGTGTATCACCAAACCCATTTAATTTGTTTTTTAAAACCACTGTCAAACAGCTTGATTAAAAATATTGACAATTTTTTTTTCAATGTGTCAAAGTATATTGAAGTTTTGACTGTAGAGGAAGCTTCGTCTGTTGAATATCATTTTGCGGCTCGACTCGCTTCACATTTACAACTTCCGCTACTGGTCACCCTTTCTTCCTCCCATTCACCTCCCCCCTCAACCATATTTTTTTCCTTTTCTTTGTCAACTCAATGGCCGCATTTCGAAAATTTAAAACTTCGCGCTGTCGAAATCGCATGCATACGAAAATGAATACGAGCGGCGAATAAATAAAATAAAGAGCGCGTAGGCTTAATTTCATGTGTACATATTTACACACAATTTACATTTTCGGACGGTTTCGGGGCTTGAGTTTGAGTTTTCGCTTTCGCAATTGTTTTGTGTGCTGCCCAGTGTCTGTTGGCTTATCCCCATCCATGAAAACCAGGCCCCCCCTTTCGATGACCTCCCCCGCTTGAATCGCTTGCACAGCTGTTCGGCTCGAGCGTCTATGATTGAAAGCAGCTGTTGTTGCTTGGCAAAAAATTGGGTCAAACTGTTGCTCAGTGGTGGCTCAGTGTTGCCGCGTTGCGGCGTTGCTGTTGCCACTGGCAGAAAACCAACCAAACTTGTCTGTTGTGTTGGCCAACAACAAAGCAAAGGCAAAAGCAAAAGCAACAGCAGCAGCAGCAGCCCGATATCAAGCTCAGATTGCGATCAGCAGTAAAAAACGATTGACAAGCGGTTTACGGTTCTGTTGGCCAAGTTTAGAGATGGAGAGACAGGCACTCGATGGCCAAAGAGAACAGCCAACAGAAGCCGGCAGAAGAGTAATCGCCATAATTGACGGTGGTTCCCACCAAGACTATTAATTTATTCTTGAATGGAGGAAATAGATTGGTGGGAAAATAGGTTGGTTATTAGATAAATGAATTTAAAATAAGTAAAATATTTTGAAAACAGAGTGTTAGGGATATGTAAAAATCTGTATTTAATCGTTAGATAAATATTAATGAATGTATAGATCGTTGATTTGCATTAGTTAACTTTTCAAATTTTTTAATACGAAAATCGACTTTTAATATCGCACTAAAGTCATAAACATGTTAGTATTTAACTTTCAATTAGCACGTCCAATATCCATGTGGCATAAATAAATCTTAAAAGTTTAAAGTTCAAGCTCATAAAAAATGTTTTATCTAGCCTTAGCAGCGGTCGTTTAAAATCACTTATCGAAATCAAAAGTATTATGATTAATTTATTTTGCTAAATTTAAATACCTTAGAAGAGATTGATAGTTAATAGCTTCGAATACCAAAAATTCCTAGTGCTACATAGGCACTTAATATTAGTAAATATTATCTCGAATTGTTTAAACGAATCTCACAAGCAAAGTTAAGCTCAAAGTTCAAGCTCATTGAACATTAGTAACCAGTTTTGTTGACTGAAATCAGATAGAGTAATGAAATAAAGTCTGCCATGAAATCATTTTATTCATTGTGTTTAAGCGAACTTAATCAGTTATTTAATATATATTTTATACATCGATTGTTCTGTAATTGTGGTCAAGTTTGCTGCAAATAAATAGCGTTTAGCTTCGTTAATCAGTTATTAAAAAATTAAGTGATTAGGTGATGTAATTGTTTTCCCAGTTATTACATGAATTTCATTTTGTAAAGCAAGCAACAAATAAGGTTTGATTTTACAACTAGTGTTATATTTTTGTACTTCGTCTTGTTTTCTTCATAAAAGTCTATTATTTATTTATTTTACTCTTTAAATCTTAAAAGCAGTTATCTGTCTTTAGATTTTTGATATTTATTTAATCTTTTCGCTTTTTTTTTACTGGCTACTGCTATTCATATATTTATTTTCAAATACTTAATACATTGCTTAGATTTATGGGCTCGTAGTAACATTTTAGGTAAAGCTGTCAAAATCTTATCTTCTCTTATCTTTAAGCTGAAAATGAAAAGTGTGCTGTAACCGGCGATCGTTAGTTGTCGTTGTCGTCTAACTTTTGTTCCTATCAATATCGTGTGATCTTCAACTTTTAATACATAATGTGGTCCAATCTATGTATGTAAGTTTGTTGAGTTACAGCCCTTATGTGTAATATATATAGGTGTTCGTCTCTATATATATTCATATAGTAGAGATACACCCGCCTGTTGGTCGTTGGTGCCTGACTGCGGTTAGGCTGATAATGAAGCCAAAGCCTTGACTATAAATATTTCATTTATAATGTACTTACAAATGTGTGTGCGAGTGAATTATTACACTGACAGCGCTTTGCATGCCATGGCGCGATGGCCACGTGTGGGCCATACGCTCCCTCCCGCCGATGTGAACTTATCAGATGATCGCTTATAATAATAATAATGCCTGACCATAATTAGATCCGCAAAAAACTCGTTTCGGCAATCATGATGGGGCAAACAACAAACACATGATCGCACAATCAGAGTGCAATTCTCCCTGCTGATCGTTAGGAATAAATGGGGGTCATTGGAATCGAAGTCGGCATCGGAATCGGAATGGTAGGGCCTCTCAAACTGTGCACACTTCGCAGTGCTGTAAGAGAAATAAAATAAACAAACAAAGCGAATGGATTTTCATTGTTCTTTGCCTGCTTAGCTTGAACTTTCCCACCTACAGTGGAAATTGTGAAAAAAATATCAATGTATTCTGAAAATGATTTCGATTAAAATATAAAATAATAATAAACTTGCTTTGGAGCCTAACAACAATCTTCTTTGTTGTCTCTAAGTTCTAAACCTATTGTAGTAATTGGGTTTTATTTTTTAACAAAAATGTAGAATGCCAGTTCCAAAATATTCCTTATTCATAAAATTGCTTAAAGCCTTAAAATTGGTATTAAACCCTTTTAATAAATTTGGCTTTTAGAGGCTTGACTGTTGGTGCAGTAAAATCAACACCAACAACACTGCACTGATGGCCACATATTTACAGTTAATCGAGCTGGCGAGCAAGCAAGACTCACACCACAACACACCACACCACATCGTACTACGCCACACGCCCACTTTGTCTTCGCCGCTCGTCTGTCATCGTCACACAGTTTGAGCAGCACTGTGGGGCTAGCACTCGCTCTCAGTCTTGCTCTTGAGAGCTGCACAGTGGGACAAATAGTCATGTCAACTAGAATTATAAAAATTATAAATAATAATAATAAAAAATAAATTATAAAATTATAATTATTTTGTATTAATTTATATATTTAGATAAATTTTTTTATATAAATAAATAAATTTGCTTTTGTATTAATTTTTTTTATATTAATTATTGTTTATATATAACATTTATATTTTTAATGTTGAGACTTACTGCAATTCTATATACCTTTTTTTTTTCTTTTTAATATTTTTAATCAGATTCTTTGACATTCCTCCCACTGTGCTATGGGGCCCGCTCTGCATTCGTTTTTCCCCAATCGCTTGTTCCATTCCCATTCCGATTCCGGCTGCCGTTTTCAGTTGAGAGAACGCTGCTCTGCCGCTTGGTTGGTGGGGTTCGTCGTGGCTCGTGATTTGCTTGTCCGTGGTTCGTGGCGCGATCGATGGTGGGTCTCCCCGTCTCCGATCCAAACCGATACTAACCGATCTGAACCGATCCCCCGCTTGAATATGCATTACACTTAATGCTCAGATAGCGCGAAATATAAAGACGGAGTGAGCGTTACATGCGGTTAGCAGCAGCTACATATACGAAACGAACCGCTCTGCCACATCTACATATTCGCTTTACGTGACGTAACAGAGTACTTTTTGTTATTGTTTGGCCTGCTCCCCAAACGTGTGACTATATATCAGTATAAATATAATACATATATACGTTTTCATGAACGCGTTCGTGATCTTTGAAGCAAAACAAAGCCAAAGCCAAAAACCGAAGCAATTTCACCGCGGCGAAAAGCAACATAAGGCAAACCAGCCCAATAATCATTGGTTTTTCTATACATAATACCATTCACGTCGAACTTGATCATGTAAAGCCCGTGAAATATAGACATTTAGCGGCTATATAGTGTTTATTTTCACCCGATGTCATGCCAACAAATGAAATTCAGTGGCTTATAATTAATGTAAATGTAAATGCAAATATAAATGCGAATGTAAAGTAAAAAACAAACGACTACTGTGGGCTCGTTCTCAGCGGTTCTAAAGGCACTTGTGTGTCGTCGGTCATGTCCAAGTAAGTTGGAAAAACACCTGTTTGTGGCTCTCAAACTGTTGCTGCACAGGTAACAGGTTATCGCCCACCCTGTCTCTGTCGTTCTCTCTCCTCCTCTGCTTCTCGTAATTACTCTGGTGAATAAAAACAAATAATAACGCGCAGCACTCTCACATAACATAATAATTATCATTAAAATAGGCATTCAATTAAAACGTTTTGCGTTCGTTCTGTGTTCTTGTTCTTTTTCTTGTTCTTGTATTTGTTTTCAAATTTAAAGGCAAATAAATAAAATCGGGCTACAAAATATTACTTATATGGAAACGGCTTCATAAACAACCACAGTGGGCCGAAATTATATTGGTATATATTATATTGGTTTTTGATAACTACTGGGTGTTCTTGAAAATTAATTAATTATTTTTTTTTACATTTATTCTCTGGAAATTAAGAAGGGGTTTTATTTATATTATAATTTAATTTTATTTATAATTTTTTCAATTAATTATTCTTAAAGGAAATCCTTTTTTTTTTAATGACTTGTCTCAAATATAAAATAAATAAATTTTGTGACGTTAAAAAAACATAAGGAACTGGTATGGAAATCTTAATACCACAAAAATATTTTAAAACTTTGTTTATATATATTTTTTTATTAATTATTCCTTGACAATAAATATATGGCTTATTCAGTCACCAATTCAAATAAAATTTTTTAATTACCCCTTAGAATAGAAAAATAATGAAATAATGTTATCACAAAAATCGTATAATAAATTTAAATATATTATATAGATTTCCAAGTGAGTGCTCTATTAATTTTTAATTCTTGGAATATTTAAAATATGGAATAAACCCAAAGCTTTACTCTTTCTTACTTAAAATTCAATCAATAAATAAATACGCTCTCGAATTTTACCTCTCTCGACCCGAAATTGCACGAAAAGCGAATAATACAACCTGCTCCATATAAATATAAAAAGTTTACGTACGTACAACGTACGGGTATCTGTGGGGTGTATATGTATATAGAGAATTCAAGGCCAATATCACTTGTTTTCACTTGAGGCATTGGCCCCGTACCCCGAAATTGATGCAAAAACAAATGTTTTGCTTTTATAATTACATTTTATTTTTTGTTTTTATTGTTTCACTTTCACAAAGTCGCCTTAGCGAAATGAAAATTCAGAGTCCGCTTAGCATTGATTCAACTCTCGAATATCCATTCAAAATTTATAGAAAGAAATAAAGCGAGAGGAGGATAGATACTTTTAAGTATAAGAACGTTTGATTCGTCATGACGCCGCTGCTTCCGACTTGTCTATATAGCAGAAAGGTATAGTGATTAACACCAGAGACA